>OZ021726.1:22825958-23105958 GCA_963978545.1 Linyphia triangularis | reverse complement strand
AAGAAAAGCTCTTGGTTTAAACTGTTTTGGAAATTTGAACCACTCTCCTGACGAAGTTCGAAATTTCTACCACTTTTCATTTCGTTTTGTTTGTAGTATTATATATACCTTCTGAAAATTGTTAACCTCTAAAATATAGATATTTTCAAACTTATTTCTTTATAAAAAATAAATTGGATAGTGAGAGAAACTGTTACTAAAAAGCTGGTTCTAGACATGTCTTTCTAACAGTCCATTTGGTTCAGATCCCAAATTTAATATATAAATTGGAACTTCATCTCTGTTGGAATTTTATGTAATTATTCTCTAAATGAGACATTCGAGAATATGTACAATTTGAAAGGACATCCTAGTTACTCACAAAAACATTCAAATACTGTTAATTGCAAGTATCGTTGCATCTTAAAAGCTAACCGTTGATTAGAGAATTAATTCAAGTTTTTCGGTAGTGGGCACTATAGTCACTTGAAGAGAAAGTCGTAACGCAGAGCATCACACTACTATTAATAACTACATGATGTGTTAGTTCTTTGTCATGCTATTATGAGAAACTTATAAAAATTCTTCTCCATCTACAGAAAAATATTTCCTTATTCTCTTCTTATTTCTTTAAAAGAAGATAATCGTTTATGAATCATTCCAGTTAATTCTCTTTTTCATTATAGTAAGTAAATTGCTTACATTTTTTATGAAAATTCACAGAGCAGGTTATTTACATATTACTATTGATATACAGTCTCATATGGTACCTATTTATAATAAAAGTTTGCTTCAAATATTTGGAAAATAGAAACACTATGGTAAATAAAGTAATTGTCAAAGACACTCGATGATCTTAGAAAAATAATACATTTTTTGTTTTCTTTTGAAGTAAAGTATCATTTTCCTTATGCTTTGTAGGTTTTTTTTTCCCCTCTTTTTTTTTCCTTTCCCATTTTTTAAAACTTTATTTTGTTTCAGCAAAATGCTCTGGACAGATCAATCGTCCACCAGAATTCTTAAGAGGTGGAAATATGGACAAGTTCTCACTGAAAGAAGACACACCAGTGGGTAAGTGATGTGTCCATGCATTAAAATTATTATGATTATGATATTAAAAATTATAATATAAAGTTGTTGGGATGATGATAATAACGATTAAGGTAATGGTGATTGTGGTTTCATTTAATCCTGATTATGATCTCAATCATTTTGTCTTCTTTCTACTCACTAAGTTAAACTAATATAGTTGTAGATATGGTAATGACATTGGTACATAGTAATAAACATGGTAATGATAATACGGTATTGTAATGATGATAATGTATCTAAAGTTGTCTATTATGATGCTTGCGAGGATGAGTTAATAATGTTGATTGCGATACATAATAGAAATGATGTCTTATAAATTATTCTTACTGTAGAGATGATATTTTTCTTTGGTGGAATTTGAAAATGTTATTTTTTGTTTGTTTAAATTGCGGATTAACAGCTATAGTAGCTATAAATGTGCGGCAGGAATTTTTGTTTCGATGATTAAAAAATATTGCAAAAATATATAAAATTATATCGATTTATGACCTTAAATTGTGATTGTAATTTTTTTTAACATTTATTGAAATGTTCCCATTTATTTGAAATGAATTTGCTGATTATTGAATTTGTGTGATGATGTTGATTGTGATAGTATAACGGTAATACCGATTGTAAAATATCGATGATGATTCTGAGAGCATATTGATGCTACTATTGATTGTTTTGAAGGAATATTGAGAGGGTTGCGATGATGTGTAAGTAATGACATCGGTGGTTTATTGATGCGGATGATGGTTGTGCGGGTGTATAGATAATAATAGCGATGGTGTATTGATGATGATCATTAATGTCAGCGTATTAATGAGGGTATCAGGGGAATAGTCATAAAGAGAGCGATGCTATGCTTATGATGACCCTACGAAAATATATATATGATGATGGAGATTGTGTATGATAAAGTTGAAAGCATATTGATGCTGAAGTAGTAGCATTTTCATAAACAATCTCATATTCTATTGATAATGACGTAGGATGTACATTGATGATGACTGTGGTTTGTATAAGAATAAAACTGTCGGTAATACTATTTGTTAACACACAACAAGTTGTAATATTGACCAAACTATGAATATTATTATTATCTTCCTAATACCTCGAATGTGTGTTGCAGGTTCTTCGGTCTACACCTTGCGAGCGAGTGATCCCGAAGGTGGACGAGTCCACTATTACATCAGCGGCGATTCTCTTACAGTGGAGAGGGACTCGGGGGTAGTCAGACTTATTCGCCCACTGGACAGGGAGAGAGAGGACAGGGTGGAGGTCATTGTCAGCATAACGGATGATGGACTTCAGCCCAATACGGTAAAAAAAATGAGAAAAGCTTCACATATTAATGTTTATTCCTTATCAGATACAGGATGCATACTGACTGTTTTGATTAAGATTGTCTAGACAAGCATTTTGAGCAGATTAACATAAGAATGCAATAACGTTCCTTTCCAGGTGGAAATGCAATATTCTCGATATTGCAAGATCACTTTAGGGCATATACAAGCCGAATAGTAAAATTCTATTCTGCTTACTCTGTTGATTATTCTGTATAGACTTTATATTTGGAGAAGGATGGCATTAGTATAGCTAACACTAACATTTGGTATTCTTTTATTGTACTTTATTTTTAAAAAAAACATACACGAAGAAGTGAACAGATAGTCGATCCCTATATCATAATAGATATAACTTAGATTTAGTTTTCTCTTTTCGAAAAATTTACTATATCTGAAGTGACCGGTACTTCCTATATGAAAATACATTACTCACGAATTTGTGACGTCAATTCAGCTCTAATAGCACACATCCTCCCAGGGAGGTCCCTAGGAAGTCCCCAGTCATCCCCGGGACTACGTATGACTTCCCAGGGACCTCCCTGGGAGGATGTGTGCTATTAGGGTAGTTCACTATTGGTCAGACGAATATTGTTAGTAAAAAAAGTGTTTTCCGCTATTTCCCAATTTTGTTTATTTAAGGAAATATGATATTTCGTTTGATATTGTTTAAAATTTGAAACTGGGAATAAAAATAAAAATGAACTGAATTTTTCCTCTACTTTTATTTTAGCATTACATGAAGAATACTTTTATTAATTTGAGAAATAAATCTACATACTTTGTACGAATAAGAGCAATACAAATCCGGCAGAATGTATAAACAAGAACTTCATATTTTAATAAAAATGAATACAAAAGTCACCCTTGAAACAAATATCTTTCAAATCTATATAACGCCTTTAAAATATTAACTACCACAAATTCATAAATTTATTTCGATCGGTACACGTTTAAATTTCAACAAAATGAAATACAATAATTATAAAATTCCCTAACAAATTATTTTTTAGCACAAATTCGCTATTATTTATAGTAATGACTGGCTGTTTAAATTTCTTTAAATATAAGAAAAGTAATTTACAGGTACTTTTTAAAAAGAATTCTCAATACTCAATTCACATTGATAACATTTTCCGCACTTTCAACTTTTCGACAACGTTAAAGCCAGTCCCATCTCCTTTCAAATCAGCCCACTCCAGTTTTTGCATGCACGTCTCAACACATTTCCAGGAAAGAAAACGGGTTCCCTTTCCGCCTTTTCTGAACTAGGGCGTCACCGTCACTAGCTTTCTTCAACCGATCCCACATTGCTCTTCCTAACTTGAGGTCATCATCTCTTATCCACTGATAGTCTTCCATTGCTTCATCAGTCACACAGAACCTCTGGCAGATAAATTACAAGAAGTTATTTTAAGGAATGCTTCAGAGGACGCAAGCATGAAATCAACCGTTAACCGAATTTGTATTGTATTTAATGGTCTTTAAAGTTTGCTTATTGAATATTAGCTTCTTTGGATTCGAAATCTAATGAGGCGGTAAAATATTTTTTTACTTTCAATTACCCATATGTATTATACATAGGGTAACGAAAGTACAGATTTGGTAAAAATAAAAAGGTCGATTTTTTTTTAAATTATTTTCCCACGTTTTGGAACACCCTGATTTCAAAAAAGTGATCCAGAAAAAATGTCTGTCTGTATGTGTGTCTGTGGTCAGCATAACTCCCAAACAAATTGACGTACGATGCTCAAATTTGGTGTGCGGGTTGCTGCTGGCCATGGGACCTACTATTAAGGTTTATGTTAAAATCGCGCATGCGCATAAGGTAGCTGCCATTGAAAAAATCATGTTTTTCAGTGATTGCTAAAAAACGGCTCTAACGATTTCGATACAAATCGCTGTGCTAATGCCTCTTAAGGTGTTCTAAATATCCCCATTTCCGAAATGTCCTTAAAAATGCTTTAATCGCGTAAAAAGTTCAAAAAGCGAATGCCTTCAACACAGAGTTCTCTTTCCATGAGCATACCTCATCAACGATCGTTTTTTCCTCTCCCCTCAGTTTCACTTATAATAAAGTATAATACATATAAGGATTATCGAAAAGTGCATCGCCAAAATCACAATTTTGAAGATATTTTTTCCCCTGCTTAAAAAAAGACCCATATTACAATTATCACAAAAAATATCCCCAAAGTGGCCATTTTTTCTAAGCGAATGGTGGAAATATAAAAACCGTAAATGACACAAATCAAAATCAGTATTATAATGTAATTGAAAGTTGTGCGATGTTTCACAACCATAGTTTTATTTCTAACTGATTAAAATTGATTCATTTTAAACGGATATTAAAGATAAATGTTTACTATCCAGAAAAATTAGTTTTATGACTTTTTTTATATAAATTTACATGCTCTGCATCATTCTGTGTTTTCCGTTGCTTCTTTAACCATCGCAGAATAGTTACACATGTTCTGCGTCATTCTGTGTTTTCCGTTGTTTATCTTCGCTGCATTTTCTCTACCACAGAATAATTAGTTTTAGAAAAACAAACTACAAATTGTTATTTTTGGTAATGAACAATTTTCCAATAAATTCATAACTTAATTTTATTTTAAGTTATCCACACTACTTTTCCACCCCTTATTTCCAATGCAATGTTTTCTCAACACATACTTTCTGCTAAAATATTAACTCAAAACACATTAAATGTAAATGTTGCCGGCAATATATGAAAAGCCGGCAATCTATAAAATACCTAGGCATTTTATGTAATATCAGGCGATTTAGGCAAAGTATGAAATATGCGAATTGTTACATACTTTACCTAGGCAGGCATTGTATATAATGCCTAGACATTCTAAAGAATGACAAATGCACTGTAAGAAAATTATGAAAAAGTGTCATGATAAGGCTTTTTTGTTAAGTACGTTCATCCTCTAAGGTTTATATGTTATTTTGAAAAAGTAATGAAAGACATCCATTAAAAAACCTTTTCATTAAAATACTTAAAAGAAAATAAAGTTATTGAAAAGAAAATGTATGTCTTTCTTATTAACGAACAAAATAAAATAAGAACATATTTGGTGAACCAAGAGAGTTAATAATTTACTTATTTTCAATTTCAACTAATTTTATTTCTTATAGAAAGTAAAACAGGGTCATTAAATGAACTTTACAAAAAAAATTATGATGCATTTCATACTTTGCCAGTTTGTCATTTGGCATTCTATAGAATGCCTAGGCAATGTGTAAAATGTTTATTCGTTTCATACTTCGAATGCCAGATTTCGACGTTATCTAAAATGCCCATATATTTTATAGAATGCTGGATTTAATGCATTGCCTGTAACATATATAAATTATAAACAATAATTCACTAAAACATTATGGCATTTCAAACTACAACGGAAATTTTTAATTAAAAAATAGTATTTAAGGTACTTGACCACCTTGGAAAGATAAAAAAAATACAACATTTTAAATTAAAAAAAAAATTCTGGTCCTGTATAAGATATTACAATGATTTTTTTTTTTTTTAACTTTTATTGAAGCTTATAGAATACAAAAATACTTGATTTTTTTTTTTTTTCAAATTTAATTTTTTAACAACTATACAGGAGGCGCCAAAGTCGAAGCCTCAAAAAAATGGCGGACAGTTAATCTCAGGATTGGTGAATCTGAAACAAACAAAAAAAAACGGAATCTTCAAAAGAAAGATTCCATACGTGAAAATTATCCACAAATTACCAAAAAAAAATAAAAAAATGGCGGATGTTTGAAAAAAAGGTTGAAAAAAAAACCCTGTTTTTCCCTATACTTTGCTAGAAAAACAATGTTATTATTAATTTTTTTGGCAAAATGTCGTAAATTAGCTTACAAAACATCTCAACGAACAAAACAAGTCCAAAATCATTAAAATCGGCCGAGTAGTTTCGGAGATTATGTGTTCGCCATTTGAAAAAAAGCTGTTTCGAGAAAAACGCGTTTAAAGTTTTTTCTCACTAGTATGGAGTGCTGGAAGCGCACGCACACTTTCCCTAATTTCATTATGTTTGAATTCAAATTAAAAAAAAATTGAGGGTTGATTTTTAAAAGTATAAAAATTGAGAAAATGTAAAAAAAAAGTCGATTTTTTTAAATTTATAAGGTGATCAAGTACCTTAAATAAGAAATAGTATTTAAATAAAAAAAATTTCTAGTAGCTCGCAAGATGGATGGAGAATAAATATCATGAACCTAAGTTTGAATTGAGTACAGAGGCTTCATGCATTGAACACATATTGTTATTATGTGACCTAGAAAAATATTCAAACATAAAATAAACACAAAATCAAGTTAAATAGTTTTGAATATACACTGTGATTCATTTCAATTTTTGAATTACCACCCTTATTAACCGACTCCAAGCATCGATACTAAAGTATCTACAAAAAGTATACTACATTTTGGTTCGTGTTTGAGAAATTGGATAGATTGGGCGATGCTTTCATTTAGATCAGTATTTAATTAGATTTTAGATTATTAAGCTTTTTTTTTTTTTTCAAGCTTAATAAAGTATACAAAATTTTATTTGTGTTTGAGAAATTGGATATATTGAGTGAGAATTTTATTTAGATCATTATTTCAATTGATTTTAGATCATTAAGTTTTCTCCAAGTTTAGTGAAGTGTACAGAATCGCTACATTTTGGTTTGTGTTTGAGAAATTGGATATACTGGTCTTAATAGTCCCATTTGTATTTTTCAAAACTAGAAATTAAAAGTTCAGTGTTGTAGATTTAGTGCGTAGAAAGATGTATTTTGAAACTTTGCAAAGCATTAATAATTATTTTTAAATTGTATTACAATACAACTAAAGATAAGATAAAAAAAAAAAAAAATTGTATCAAAACAGTTTCAGCTTCTGAAATATAGCAAGAGAGAAATTTTCCTATATTGAATTTGCAGCATAGTTTTATTTCTGTGAAATATGTATTTAAAAGAATTTATACCCTGACCAATAATCATAAGTCGATTAGCGCACTATGTACCATACTTATCACGGCCTTTAAAAATACATTAACGATGCTTTATTAACATATTTTTTTGCTAAAAATGAGAATTCTTTTTATATATATTTATTTCTTTTAATTTCAGATATCCATTAGGAAAGAAATAATCATTTTGGACCAGAACGACAACGCACCCAAATTCCAAAATGCTCCTTACTCATTCGAATTAGACGAGGTACTTGGATATTTCTTAAAAAATTCTTTAAATCTGTTAATAATTTCTATTGCATGTTTATAAAGCTCTTCTTAACAAAATGTTTCATTTCAGACCACCACTCCGGGAACCATTGTATATAAAGATATAATAGTAACTGATGCAGATATTGGTGCAAATGCTGAAATCAAGCTATCCTGCATGAATGACGTGGTAAGTTAGTCAAGAGATTATAATTTTTGAGTTTTGACCTATCCTTGAAAAGCAATTTACGGAAAGAAATGTCTTTATTCACAAATAAAGCTAAAAAATTCACACACTTATTAGTGGCCGTACAACTTACAGAGTGACAATTGTTGAGCTAAATGAAAAATAAATCTTAATAACTTATTTTCCACAACAGAATGAATAATTTATATCGAAGTATTTCTTTTTTCAGTTTTGATATTGTAAGATGATTGTTTACTTATCAATTGGTAAAGTTTATTAATCAAAATTAGTTCGCACCCATAATCACATTCTCATCACCTACATTCATTTTGGTCAATTCTACATCACCCTTATTGATCAATCTAAATAATTGATTCAAATAAAATATACTGCCTCTTATCTAATGAACCTTTGCTTCATTGATTTTAGTTCTTGCAAATAGCAGATAACAATCATACTTTCGTTTTCTACGTACATAGCATTGTATCATAGTACGTGAAATAAATTATTAATTATACTGTTTGTTTATAAAATGTAAATATTATTTTAAAATCCTTTACGAAAGTACTAACTATATCCATATCCATTCAATCTCATTACATTTACCCAAGAACTTTGAATCCTTATTAACCTTTCTAATGATATTTATTTTTTATAGACTCCAACTGCGTGCCAAAAATTTGAAATTCGAAGTGTTGCCATTAGTGATGGACGAATTCGAGGGGAAATCCTTTTAACTGAACCAATAGATTATGAGGAGCATTCTTCATATACCATGTCAGTAGTTGCCGAAGTAAGAACATATTACTTAGAATATTGGTTCTATACTTTGGAAATCAACAATTTTTATTATTTGGTGTACAAATTCTGTGGTTTTAGTGCATTATTACTTAACAAGTTTGTTGCGTATCGATAATTCTTAGTGGTTACAGAATGTGCCAGGTTGAGATTATTACATTTTCGTTATGAAACTGCTGAGAATCGCAAGCAAAAATTCGGTATATATGTAACATTTGAATAAATTATTTCACCATATTACTTTCAATTACCCTACATGTAACATAGGGCAATAAAAGTATTTCATTTGGCAAAAAATTCGATTTTTTGTTGTTGTTGTTTTTTTGCAATTTTACACGTTTTGGAACGTACTGAGTTTAAAAAGTGGTCTAGAAGATGTCGGTCAGTATGTGGTTAGCATAAGTCCTGAATGAATTGACCTGCAATGTTCAAATTTTGTATGTGGGTTAGTGATGTTGGCTACGTGATCTGCCGTTAAGGTTTTTGTAAAATAGCGCATGCGCATAAGGTAACTGCAATGGCAAATTTTATGTTTTTTAATTTGGTCAAAAAACGGCTCTAACGATTTTGATCAAAATCACTCTTGTGCTGCCTTTAAGGGATTCTAAACATCCCCATCTCAGAAATTCTCGTAAAAATACGATAAAGGCGTAGAAAGATGAAAAACGAAAATTTCAACATAGAGTTATCTTTCGTTGGGCCCATCAACAAGCATTTTTCCTCTATTACACTTGCAAGAAATGATATTGTAAGAATTATTACCAAATTCACCATTTTGCATGCTTTTTTCTGGTCAATGTAAGAATTAATGCCAGAAATGTCACCAAACTGGCTAAATGATAAAAATATGAAAACGGTAAATAATACCAATCGATATCAAATGCAAAAGCAGTGACCAGTATTATACTATAATTAAAAGTTGCTTAATATTAAATATCCCTAGCTGTACTCACTTCAGCACTTTGATGTCCTAAATCCATCAAAACTATGTTTTAACTTTTAGACGCAGGTAACACTAGATTCCACACTAAGCTAATTTAGTAAGCATATACAAACGATATCTGGGGAGGTGCCATACAAAAGAAAAATTGTCTGGAAAACGCAAAAAGTTGTTATTTTAACTTATTTATTAACCTCGCACTATTAAATCTATTATTATTTTTCACTTTGTATCAAACTGCAATATGTGCATGTATTTTATTATTATTATTACTATAAGAATATAGTTGGTATTTGATTATTTGACATTAAGATATCGACATCTTTCTTTTTTCTTAAACTGAATGAATACGTTTGTTTTTGCATGAACTTTGTTAGGATATGTTTTCTTTTTCCAGACAACTACATTGTGTTTCACTTTATTGTTATACTGCATACTACTTTGAATTATCAAAACACATATTTTACAAAATAGGAATAAACAATAAACTCTGAAAATAAAAAATAAAACCAGGCTTTTTTATTGTTCAAGAATAATAATTAACTCGATTCGTTTATCAAAGTTTTTTTTTTTTTTCTTTCTTTTTTTTTTTTTTTTTCTTAATTGTCACTTGAAATAAAGTTTTCCTATGCAAAATTTTTTATTGAAAAGAGTATTTGTCTACAAAACTCTGATTCATACCTACTTTTTTGGAGGAATTGGTTTTCGTTGCATATTCTATTTTCTCTTTGAGAAGTGCAATTTCTCATTTCTCAAAATTTCAAATGAGAAACAGCATTTCTTTGAAATATTCTGAAATCTCTTCCTTGTTGTCACCTGAAATAAAGTTTACCTATCCAAAAAATGTTATTGAAAAGAGTATTTCTCTACAAAACTCTGATTCATACCTACTCTCTTGGATGAATTGGTTTTCGTTGCATATTCTATTTTCTCTTTGAGAAGAAGTACAATTTCTCATTACTCCCAATTTCAAAAGAGAAATTGCATTTCTTTGAAATATTCTGAAATCTCTTTCTAGTTGTCACCTGAAATAAAGTTTTCCTATGCAAAATTTTTTATTGAAAAGAGTATTTGTCTACAAAACTCTGATTCATACCTACTTTTTTGGAGGAATTGGTTTTCGTTGCATATTCTATTTTCTCTTTGAGAAGTGCAATTTCTCATTACTCCCAATTTCAAAAGAGAAATTGCATTTCTTTGAAATAATCTGAAATCTCTTTCTAGTTGTCACCTGAAATAAAGTTTTCCTATGTGAAAAATGTTATGGAATAAAGTATTAGTCTACAAAATTCTTATTCATACTTACTTTCTTGGATGAATTGTTTTTCATTGTAAACTTTGTATTCACTTGGAGAAAAAAGTGCAATTTCACATTTCCTCCAATTTTAAATTAGAAATTCTCATTGCATCCACTTTCAATAAGATAATGCTTTTTTTATTAAGTATCTTCAAATCATTTCATGAATCACCTTAATAAAATATGTCATATATTAAAATGCAATTGAAAAGAGTGATCATGTAAAATTATGTTTACATTTAAATTATGTATCTATATAATATCTTCTATTTGTATACCTTTCTAATGGTCACATAAAAGAAAGATTTATATGAAAAGGGCAATTGGAAAAATTAAATTTTTAAAAAATGCAACACAATTTCTAAGTAATTGACTTAAACATTGCATTGTTAAATGAAAATATATATAATTACAGTTAATCTTAAATTTGAAAATTAGGATTAGGATTTGTATCAACCGAATCTGAAAAGGTTACCATAGAAAAAGTGGAATATGAAAAGTTCAAAAATAAAGCGAATGTAATAACAAACGGAAAGTTTTAAATAGAAATTGAGTTCAAGTTGAACTTTCTGAAAAAAAGATGATTAAGATTTACTGTTCGGTCCCCCTTGGTGACTTTTTGAAAGCTGGCGATTCAAGCCGAATGTGGCTACCCGTCGCCAAGGTTTTCCGACAGTCCTAGTGACAGTTTAGATTTGGGCAACTCGGCATGTTTTGACGCCATTTTGGATTTGGGGACACAGGCTTTTGAGATCATTTTCAATTACACGATTTTTTTTTAAAGTCACCAGGGGGGACCGTACAGTAAATTTTAACCAAAAAGGCTTCTAAATATAGCTTTGTGTTGAATTGCGAATTATTCAGACTAAAGGAACTCTAGATACACCTAGTATAAACGAGCCTGTATTTTAAACAATGGCACAAATTAAAGACCACTAATATTAGCGTTTACACCTATATTAAAATACACTAATACTAGTTTAAAATGTTTCATTAGTAGTAAGTTTTTACGTTTTACTCTGTTTGATGCATTTATTGAGAAAAGAAGGATCATATGCATTGGAAAATATATGGCGTGAGACCTACCATATCGTATAACCCAACAAAAAACCGAATCCAATGCGTATTTTTTTGTAAGATCTTTGTCTAAATGATGGAACAAATGGTGAGATGCAATTGTTGATATCGTAATTGTTCAAGCTTCTAAGGGAAATAATATACTTAGGATATATTGCTACATTAACAAAGGAAATTTTAAAATTACCTACTGATATAATATAGTATGATTTCATATTCCGTATTTAATTGTTAATTTTGGTTGCTTTTTAGACTGTTTACTATACCATTATATGCTTCATGGTATACTAAATTTTTGTAACGAATATGTATTAGTTATGACTCAATATATAACTCCACAACTGTTTTCATTATAATGAATTGTCATTTTTGAGGAAAATATTGATGCAAATTTTTAAGTTATTAATAGTTTTAGAAAATACTAATAAGTTAATGTCTTATTCATAAGCACGTACCCAATGAAATTGTATTAATACACATAATCTAATTTAAAACTGATTATGTTCGAAAATACATGTGAAAATAACTTTTATACGGATAGTAGATATATAATGTGTTTATGTATAAAAGATAAAACCCTCACTCACTGACTAAAAATCACATTTCTATCATTCTCAAAATGTACTAGATTAAAAGAAATATGTAAAAAACGAAAAGAAGTATACCTAGCTACAAAAATCGACGTAAATCATCTAATTTTCTATTATTAATTTAAAACTAAGGATGCGAAATCCCACACAACTTTCAATTGCACTTTAATACTAGGCACAGCTGGCCAAACGGTATAGGGGTTAGCGCGCTAGCTTCTAGACCGCGATGTTGCGGGTTCGAGTCCCATGTTAGGCATGGGTGTTTGTAAATGTATGTTGGCTTGTCTAATGACGAATGTTTCAGCGCATTATAGCCCTCGTGTTGCTGACGGTGCCAGATAATCTGAAAACAACCAACCAATACTAGGCACAGCAATTAAATTTGACACAGATTAGTATAAAGTATGGTTTACGTTTTTATATTTCCCTCAATTAAAAAAAAATGTTAGTTTGATGATAATTATTATATTAGAAAAAAATACTGCCAAAATAGCAATATTTACAATTTTACTTTCCAATTTTTTTCGATAAATATTACATTATCTTTTCTTGTAAGTGAAACAGTTGTTGATGGGCAATGCTCAACAGAAGAGAACTCTGTTTTAGCATTTGTTATTCACCTTTTTACGCCTTCATTGCAATCCTACCGAAATTTCATAGGCGGGAATATTTAGAGCCCCTTAAAAGACATTACACCAGTGTTTTTGATCAAAATCGTTAGAGCCATTGTTTATCAATTGCTGAAAAACAAAAAATGTTCAATGGCAGTTACCTTATGCGCATGCACAATTATGCCAAAAACTTTAACTCCTTACGCTCGGGAGGCGATTCTCAGGCGCCACATGATTGGATGCCGCAACTAGATAGAACCACTAGGTTTGATGTGGAAATTCGATGCAGGGTGATGACTGTGTTTAGTTTCTTTAAAGCGGATTCACAACCACGAACCGAACTAAAAATGTTGTGAAACGTCTTGAGGTAATGGTTTCTCTGCGCGAAAAAGACATCGAGTGCAAAAGGTTAATAGCAGGTACCATGGCCACCACTAACTCGTATACCAAAGTTGAGCACCGTA
Organism: Linyphia triangularis; assembly: GCA_963978545.1. Classification (NCBI taxonomy): domain Eukaryota; kingdom Metazoa; phylum Arthropoda; class Arachnida; order Araneae; family Linyphiidae; genus Linyphia; species Linyphia triangularis. Next base: position 23,092,365 of record OZ021726.1, on the reverse strand, counting down.
GGTCAATTCATTCAAAAGTTATACGGGCCCATGGACAAATATTCACCGATACATTTTCTCCAGACTACTTATACGCATACTGTACGCCTAGCGTATTTATCAAAAAACATATTGTCAATTTCGCCAATTTGGCAGGGTTTTTGCCAATTTAATAATTGTCGCTAAACTGTCCTCTTTTTTAAAAATTAATGAAAATATGAAAACGAAAATAGTAAATTAAGTCAATGCATTCCAAATTCAAACGCAGTATTAAAGTGTAATTGAAAGTTATGCTATGCCCCCACACCTCTAATTTAACTACCACCTTTATCATTATTATTATTTTAATGTCTACTTTTAAACTGGCGAATATTTTAATTCAATAAAACATTTCCCATTATGTTTGTCATATATATCATAAACAATATTTTTGAACAAACAAAATAAGTACCGAATGTAAAATAAACATTTTCTAAGTGAATTTGCAACTTGAATGAATTATTGATTACTTTCTTTCATTTTTCAGGATCAAGCTGAGTTTGCGAGTTTAAAATCAACAGCGAATATTCTCATCAACGTGAAGGATATTCAAGATCAACCACCCGTGTTCCAAAATGCTCCTTTCACAGCAACGGTTTTGGAAAACAGTGCTGAGGTAGTGCAAAACCTTATACAAAGTCAAGTCCATATATCTTTAAAAATGTGCATCTGTATCCAACTTTTTCATTCAAATGATTTTATTAAGTATTAAAATTATTAATATTTCTATAATAATATTATCTTCTGTCTCTTACTTAGGGAACTTCAGTACTAAATTTAGCTGTGCGAGATGGAGATGCTGGTGATCCTAGAGATTTAATGTTGAGGATAGAAAATGGTAATATAAATAGTTCACTGTTTTGTGTGTTAAAGAAATTTGGCCTATTCAAATACTTATTCCTAAATGTACCTGTTATAAATTAATACAAAAAGAAATAGATAAGCTCAAAACTTATATTTGCTGTGTTTTATTATTCATTAGAACAATTTATAATAATTATTGACTAGTTAATCCATTCTTGATATTAGAAAATAAATCTTGAGTATACATGTATACAAACCTCTAAATCTTATTTAAATTTGAATAGTTAAAGTAGTAAGTTATAAATTTGCATACTACATTTACTTTAATTTCATTTAAATCGCTGTCTACGAAATAATTGTCACTGAAAATTCATTGAAAAGAAGTCATTTAAAATTTAATGTTTATTACTTTATTTTAAATTATTCTTATATTACAATATTTTAATAGATATATCCGTAAGTACTGTTACTCAAGAAAAAATTGTACTTACAATTAGTTTGCTATCAGTTATAATCTTATTATTTGAAAATCCTCATTAAAACACGCGGCATTTTATATTCAAAAAATATTATATAATATTTGCTTATTGCTTATTTCGTTCTTAGTAATGAGATAACATTTTCCCACAGATTATAATGAGCACTTTCAATTCGGACCAATTTCAACAGACGATCGAAGGATTCTAATGACAACACTGCAGACGAAAAACCCTATTGATAGGGAAAATAAAGAGATTCTTGACAATGGTGGGCTGTACGTGTTTCAAATAAGGGTAAATATTATTACTATTTTTTAACATTTATGTCATTGAAAAAATTGAGTTTATTGTATTTCAAATGCTTTTGCACTCATAAAAGTAAATTATTCGTTAATTGAGTAACGCCACATACATTAATTCTGCCCTTGGAACGGGATCAGCAAATTCCATCGATTTGATTAACCTAATGGCCACAACCACGTGACAACTAGTACCAGGAAAACCATAAATACACCTAACAGAGATCGTTTTCGCGTAACTTTTTTTAAACTTTCTTTTAAGGTTAGGCCGTTTGGCTGCAAAGCCAAAATCTCGGTTGTCTTTATATAATCTATGGGGATCCTATTCACGTTTAAAGAACTAGCCAGAAGAAAATAGTTTAATTATATTTGGGCGGATATTTTGCGAATGATTATTCTGAATACTTTGCAAACCTACTCCTAACCTAACAGACAATCACAATGCATCATTAAATGGACATAAGCAAGAAATTATTTTTCAGTCAATCCCAAACACCCATTTCACTTTTCTTGAAGCGTCACTGTTAACTATAAAATATATGGTGATTTATACATTGTATAGGTTCCATAATTTTCAAGATTCTAAAAAACTCAAAATGTTACATTCAAACTTTGGTTCTAAAAACATCAAACACTTTTAAAACAGGGATTTCTATTCATAACTTTGACTTTGGTTGTACTTTCTCCAAGTAAGAAAATGTTTCTGTAAATAATTTCGAAGTTAAATTTTACTGAAAGATTTGACAGAAGAGACATCATGAACTCGGGAAAACTTTCTTACTGCACGTTTTTACGTTATGTTGTGTGTGTGTGTGTGTGTGTGTGTGTGTGTGTGTGTGTGTGTGTGTGTGTGTGTGTGTGTGTGTGTGTGTGTGTGTGTGTGTGTGTGTGTATGTGTGTGTGTGTATGTGTGTGTGTGTGCACAAATTATATTTGTCTCTAATTTAGAAAGCCGTGCTATTAATATTTGGAGACCGTGTGGAATGTACAAAAATTAAGTATTTACGTGTTATCCCAGTATTATAACATCGACCGTTGGCGAATTTTTTGTTAGAAACAAAAGTTCAAACCGTCTGGCCTCGTCAAAGGTCCGGACCTCAGCTACTCGGCAGACCAGGCTTCCGTTTAAACCTATCGTTTCGATGAACTACTAGGGGAACTTTTTTTGTCTCACCAACAATCGATAGTATAATATTCAAACAAAATTTTCTAATTAAAATTAAATATGAATTATTTCAGGCCATAGAGCTCATCGATGGTTTGCCAATTGGAGAGTCATCAGTTGCTAATGTGACCATTGTTGTTGGGGACGTCAATGATCAAGCCCCACTTTTCAACGAAAGAGAATTCAACGTGACGATCTCTGAAGATATAGGAGTCAACATACCATTACCTGGTCTTAATATTGTCGTCACTGACATGGATGTGGTAAGTTCATGGCATAAGCAAATATTTCCAGAGTTCTGAATTAATTTTACTACTAACAAGTTATACAAGATAATGCATCGTTAAACGTAAAAAGGGTTCATATCCAATTAAAAACCTACTGACATGTTCTCTTTTTACATTTAAAGATTCATTCAAGAAGATGTTTTTGAAATGTAGGTAAGTTCCCGACAACAATCAGGAATCACATAAACGAATTTAATTTATGTACAAATAGCAGCATGGCAACCCAGGCATGTAGCGTCCCCTTGCACGTCTGAGCTGAGCACATGACTGTATTCCTATAGATAATTAGTAACTTTAGAATTTGAAACATAAATGGAATAGAAACTCCTTTATGCTTCTCAACTCTGTAATATATCCATAAAGATACTTTTCTGAAGGAACCAAAGTTATAAACACGAAAAACAGTTTTTGAACACTGATGTTTCCTCACCAAAGAATAGAGAAGCCAAAACTACAAATAAAAAAATTATAATTCAAGAGTAAAACCACCAACACAAATGCGCCAAAGAATGAAAAATATCCTCAGAATAATAGCAAGCATCACTTCAACAGCCAAATACTCATAACCAAAATAGATAGAAAATAATCATCCTGCATTTTAAAACATCTATGATATCATCCAATTACCAGCAGAAGATGTTGACCAGTGGCATCTATTGAGGTCACTACTTGGAGCGTCAATGTCACCCGGTCATTTAAAATCAATTTTTAAATCCTGTATATTAACTTCTATTTCGAATGTTACTGCGTGTGTACTAATTAACCCACTTGCCATCACCCAACCGAGCTGAAACTTGGCAGATAAATTTACTCTGTCCTCTGTCGATGACTATGCATTATATCAAGTTTTTTTTTAGAGGTGGAGGGGGAAGAGTTAGTCTACAATAAGGAATCAATAGTTTTTCTCGTAATGGTCAACAAGTTTATCTGAGATCAAAATCATTTAAATAAGTTGCGATTCCACATAAAAGTTAGCAATGCATATAAAAGGTTTACATTAAAAACTTCATTTTATGGATTAATTTTTTAGACAGTTAAAATTGCAAAAGTTCTAATTAAAACTCTAAATTTTTAAAAGGGACCTCTAGGTAATCGATTTTATAATTGCAATTATTTTTATTTCTACAAAATCGCGAGTAAAAATAATAAAAAAAATCCGACAATTTAATTTCCTTTTAATAAATGAAAGTTATTGCTTCAAATTTTAAGTGTAATGTTTTATCAAAATTATCAATTTTTACCATTTCTTCCAGAATATTAATTTTTACATCTAAATAGCAAACACACTGTCATTATTATCTTTTTTTTTTTTATTTTTTATAAATAACTGTTCAGGATAGATACCTTTAATTTCAAAATCATTCAAATTAACAATACATCTAAATATTCATAAATATGGGTAAGTAAGTAAATTATAGATAGGGTAGAAGGCACTTGTATAACTTATTATCCATTGGAATCCTTTCTCTTTGTTTAGAAAAACACAATACTTTTAAATAAGAACATTGCATTGTGCTCATCTTGCTTTTACTTGATGTTTTTAGGGAGACAATGCCAAATTCAATCTTGTCCTCGAAGATGTGTTGAATTCTGAAGGAATGTTTGCTGTATTTCCTTCTGTTGCCATAGGAAGGACACCGGTCATCATTCGTGTGATCAACGCCAATGAGTTGGATTATGAAGTGCCAGAGAAAAGACTTTTTATTTTCAGAGTACGTTAATTTTGTAATAGGAAAGAAATTTCTCAAATATCAAGTGAAAAAATTTATTGATATTTTCTATTGTATTTCATTTATATACACTCTGTATTTTTAAAATATAATATTAACTTTCTAATTGCTTTTGGTGGTCATGAATGATCAATTGGGATAAACAGCTTTAACCAAATAATTTTCAATCTCATATAAAATTAGCATTTTTCGTATTATAACATCTGTACATCAACTCAAATAGTAAATATGCCACTAATAGTGAACCAGAAAAGTTTTAAGTTATGTATTAGTTAAGAGGAATTGTCTGTCTCTGTAGCAGAAACTTAAAGTTTCATTTCTACCTGCTTTAAAGCATGTGGTTGATTGGTTGGTTTGTTGGTTGTATTCAGATTATCTGGCACCGTCAGCAACACGAGGGCTATAATGCGCCGAAACATTCGTCATTAGACAAGCCAACATACATTTACAAACATCCATGCCAACACGGGACTCGAACCCGCAACCTCGCAGTCTAGAAGTTAGCACGCTAACCACTATACCGTTCGGTCGGCTAAAGCATGTGGTAAGAAAAAAACTCATAAACCCAAAGTTTCATTTTGCCACTTTTTTTTTTTTTTTTTTTTTTTTTTTAAGTTTCTGCTTTTAAAACTGGGAAATACTTTACCAGAAATAACAACAGTAAGAAAAAACTAAAATACAAATGCTTATTGTTGTTATTATTATTAATATTATTATAATTTTATTATTATTATTATTATTATTAATATTATTATCATTTTATTATTATTATTGTTGTTGTTGTTATCATTATTATTTAAAATTTAGCTTATAAGTACTTTTTAACTCTTTATTTACTGACGGGTCCCATTAATTTTCTCTCAGTACTGTATTAATTTAGTCGCTTTGAGATTTATTGGGACTTTGAAATCCACTTCTATGAAATTCGTTCTTTAATTGATGTCAGCATAAGCTATTTTCTCTTTAGAAGCTTACTAGAAAAAAGTATAGAATACGATGTAAGGTCAAGATAGATTCCTAGAGATTGAAGATCATCCATGTGTTTATATATAACGAAAAATAAACTTCTGTTGTCATCCAACAATTGAAGAACTAACTTCATAGAGGTAGATTTCAAAGACCCAATGGGTCTCAAATTTTTTTAATTAATACAGTACCATGAACAAACTGGTAGGACTTATAGGTCCCTTCAATAAATAAAAGGTTATAGTTAATGTGTCCAGACGTTTCGGTTTTAGCTGGACAGTCCCGCTTCTCACCTCATTCCCGCTGACTGAATGTCCCGCCAAATTGTCCCGCTTTGCCATTACAGAGTCCGGCCAAAGTCCTTCAAAACAAAACAAAAATGTCTTCAGAACTTGAAAACTAATAGATTGGGTAACTGATGAAGTTTCTGAAGATAGAAAAATCTGATCGCATTAATTATAGTACAAGAAAAAATTCAGTTATTTTCCCATCAAACTTTGTTAATTTGCTTTTACTGCTGTTGCTATATCTGATGAAAGAATTAATATTTTTTTAAAGCTATACTTTGGCAGATATTGTGGCTCAAAAGATGAGTCATAATACGTCTTTAAGACAGGCGCACATGATAACAGTTCCTCTAAATTTATTTTAAGAATAAATATCTAATGCGTATAAACAATATTTATCAAAATATAAAGATATATACTTATTTACCATGTACTTTTTTTTTACTATTGTATAGTTTTGCAACCTAGCTACATATTTAATGATGTTGAAGAAAATAAAACACACAATTTATTCATGTTTGTTAATAACAAATGCTTTTAAAGGTAAGAACCGTGCAAGAAGGTTTTCAGAGTGATTCAGCTACAGTGACGGTTGTACTGACAGACGCCAACGACAATGCACCCACATTCCAGAGTGACCAATACGTCCTGCATGTGCCAGAAAATATCATACCGGGTTCTAGCATTTTCAGTTTGCCAGTGAGTATCCTCAATTTAACTTGAAATTTCACTCAAAACTTGTGACTAATAAAAAATTTCTTAGATTTCTTATTTTTAAACTAAATATAAAAGTTTGTTGTAATCATTTCAACAATCGGCATCAACAAAGAATTCTAAAGCTATCTTGAGAAACATGAAATTATTATTTTAGTAGAATAGATCCCCTAGAGACCTGAGCTTGCAAGGACATTTTTTCCCCATTTTTTGTGTTTTTCCCTTTTTTAGAGATCAAATAACATAAAAATAATTGACCTTAAAAAAAATTGTGTATTTTATTCAAAAGTGGGTCAATTTAAGTGGACGCCCGATCTCTAGAGGATAAATAATAAGAACTTTCACTCAGAAATGGAAATTAAAAAGATATTTTACTAGAAGACAAAAACGATAGCATCGTTTCTGGTAGACTTTCGATATTTTTAACATGTGCACTTAATAGTTAATAATATGAGAACGAATAAGTATATTTTTATACAATATTTTTTTTATTAAAATTTGCCTTGAAAATTCCTTACACGCGTATTTCTAATATTGCTCTTTTTCAGGCGTACGATGCTGACAGTGGAGTTTTTGGAAAGATCACTTACACTCTAAAAGGATTTGGGTCGGACAAGTAAGAATTATATTTTAATTTATGCATGAATAATATAATATGATCCTATTAATCCTCAAACATAAAAGAAAACATTTTCGATTTGTTGTCACCTCAAAAATATCTCCGTACCCAGAGGCCTTAATAGGATTAAATGTTAATTTAGTCAGTCTATGTCCCGAATGATTCTCAAAGCAGGCTACAAAATTGCCCCAGCAACTTAAATACACTGGACAATATCATTTGGCATTGGCCGATCCCGATGTGAAACGTTGTAAAACTGCCCTTTCTTATGGATTTTGGCCAGTGGTGGCCCAGTGGTGGAAAAAAAATATAATGGAAGTTTTGAAAGATTAATCCAGAATTTTAAAATTGAAATATGTTTTTATAAGAAAGGACGGTGTGTTTAAAAAAATATGTTTCGTGATAGTTTTGATGTGTTTACTTTTAAAAAAATCGTGTATTTTTTAACGATGTTTACAAATACAAATACAAATTTTAAGACCAACGACAGGCTCAAGGCCCAACAGGTTGGTCGAGTAAATATATATATACACGTATATAGAAAGAGAAAATAATTTGCATACGATAGTTACACGATCATACATACAATATAGCTTAGTTACAGGATCATGCACACAATATACAATAGTTACAGGATTATACAATACAATATACATAATACAATACAATATATACAATACAATGCACATAATACAATGCAATATACAAAGTTGACACAACGTTTGACAATAATACTGGAAAAATGCAATATATAATGCAAGCAATATATACAAGCTGACACAATATACAATAGTTACAGGATTATACAATACAATATTCATAATACCATAAAATATACATAATACAATGCAATATACATAATACAATACAATACAATACACAAAGTTGACACAGCGTTTGACAATCATACTGGAAAAATGCAATACATAATGCAAGCTGACAAATTTTATATAAATCAACAGTACGCAAACATAAGTAACCAAATATGGTAACAAAATAACCTAAATTAAATATATACAAAGTACAAAATATAAGTTAATTACCTAGCCAGTGTAATCCAATTACTGCCTATTGATGATCCCCCAGTGCATATCTAACTGTTTCTTAAAACTCCTTACGCTCTCTGAATTTACAACATTTGCTGGCAAATCATTCCAATCATTGATAATCCTATTGTAAAAATAGTGTTTTCGCCCTTTTCTATTAAATTGAGATTTGAACAATTTGCACCCATTTCCTCGCGTCCTATTGTCAGTGTTTGAGTTTCGGCCAGGATTGACCAATTTTCAAGAACCCGTTTCCAACTGACTGCTGTGTTTTAAAAAAAATTTATGTCTTATAAACATCAAATGATTGTGAATATTCTTCAGGGAAATATATTTCAAAGACGATAAGCTTGATGAAATTCTAAATTTCCATCAGTATACATTGATATAGCTAATAGAAGTGTCAAAATTCAGATTTGTCAACTTTGATAATCGTTAAAATGCTTAAAGATTTTCTTTATGAGAAAATACTCAGAAAGAGCATACTTAGACATAATATTATTCAATTAATATAATTGATATTAAAAAAAAAAAAAAAAAAAAAAAATTGTAGATTTAATTTAAGTTATGGAAGGTCACAGTTTTGGTCTTTAGTATTCAATCTCAAGTTCAAATAGGGTATGTAACTTAATTTTATTTTATTCGTAATTTTTTCGAATACATATACATGTCATTCAGAAAATTTTTCTATCCTATTAACTTTCTTTTCATTAGATTCGAAGTCGTATCAGACACGGGCGAAATAAAAGTATCCGAATGCGGCCAAGCGACTTGCTTGGACTACGAAGCACAGAAAAGTTACTCGCTGACATACGAAGCCCAAGATGGCGGAGGACGAGTTACTGCCGTCAATCTATTCATGGAAGTGACGGACATCAACGATAATGCTCCCCACTTCACCAAAGAAGTGTACACTCATGAGGTCTTGGAAAATACTGCGAAGATATTGCCACCCCTGTTTATAAAGGTAAGACAATGGTGTTTCGATTCTTCCAGGATGCTCCTTGTCTGTTTATTTTTCGTTTTCTAACAAACTTGACCTAATTTAAATGGTCCAGGGCACAAAATTTTAATTTCTTTAATATTTGTTAGATCAACACATTTTTTTATGTCATTGTAGAGCAGTGTCTATAAAATCTGTTAAAAAAAATATTTTTTTTTAAATTAAAATTTTAAAGTTATATTAAAATATTTAATGCGCTGTTTTGTAGTATAACTTGATAAAAAATATCTTAATAAATTTAAAAATTACACGTATGTGTTCACAAATATATAACAAAAAAATTTACCAGACACAATTTTGATATTTATAGCGGATATTAAAATAAAAATTTTAATTATAAAAATTCACATTTTTTTTCTTTCATAATTTAAAAAAAAAAAAAAATCCTTTCTGGCGTAAAAAAACAAAATTTTAATATTTCGTCTGGTAAATATCTTTTAAAGAGCAATACGTATTAGAATTTTGGTGTATATTACTAAATTACAAATGGAGTTATTTCCAATTATGTAAAAAAAAAGCTAAAAAATCATCAGTGAGAAAAAACTGTTTAAAGTTCATGCAGAACTAAGTCAGCGTCAGCTGTCAGATATTAATTTGACAACTGCAAGCCAGCGGAAAGAGGAAGCATTATAAATATAAATAACCTTATAAGGTGAGGTATTGAAATTCTTATTTAAATAAAATTACAGCAAAATTGTTAAATATATACAAAATTGGTTATAATTTGTTTAATTTTTTAACCCTGACTCACAAAGCTCTTGTCGATTATTATAACAATAAAGTGGGATTACCCAATGACCCTAACTTTATATTTATTTTATGTTTTTCTACATGGTTTAGTAATATTATTCATCTAGTGAAGATAAAGTTCTTATGGCTAAACCGTTTTTTCGACCAAATCGTATTCACTCATGAAAATTTCCTTCTCTGATCTTTCTCTCTGCTATCTTAGATGATCTTAACTTTGTTATTCCAGAATTATTGTTGAATCTTCTCAATTTGGAATAAAACTATGTTAAATAAGTTAAACCATTCTCTATACTGATTTTGTATATGATCTTATTGCTAAATTACTTCATTTTTCTTTGTACTTCATATATTTTTCTTGTAATTTCTTTCCATGTCTTCTTTTCTTTGCATCCTTTATATGTAGTCTGTTCGGGCATATATCCTTTGACTACTAATATGAAATTAGATTAATAATGCTCACGGTTCTTTTCTTTGTTCCTCAAATTGACTTATTGGTAATTTAATTTTAGAAGTAGGAATGTTCTGCTGATTTAGATTATATAATCTCTTGTAAATAGCCATGAAAAAGAAATATATTGTTTATGCTTTCAGTTTATCACTTAATGGCTCATTTGCATGCTAGCAGTCGGCGTTCCAGTTTAGATCGCCAGTTATGTGACATCAGCGGAACGACCGCAGCACCACATATCGGTAATCACTGGAGAGCTCAAGTGATTGGATAATAGGAGTCACTGGCGCCAGTAAATAAAAAATATTTGATCTACTAAAGCCAATAACCAGGTGATGTCACAGACTAGAGATCTTAACTGGTACTCCGACTCGACTGGCAGCGTGTAATTGAGCCTTAAATCTCTGATTTTCTCAGGCAACAGACTCGGATGGAGCAAATCAAGGTAATGGAAAAGTAACATACCGGATCCTATCCAGCGAATTAGCTGATCCCACAGCTATATTCATTGACCCTGAGACGGGAGAGATTACTCTTAATCGCCCGTTGCGGCATGCTGAAACGCCTTCAGGAAATGGATTGCTGACAATTATTGTACAAGCCACTGATCATGGAGAGCCTCCAATATCCTCTACCACTAAACTAGTGTTGAAAGTCAAAGTAAGTATTTCTTTTGATTGACAATGTGTTGAAATCGTGACTGAAGTTAACTTACCCCAGTAGCACAAATACACTGGCCAATATCATTAGACACTGGCCAATCCCGATGTGGACCATTGTACATTGGCCGTTGCTGCGGAAAATATAGTTGCCCAGTGCTGGGTAAAATATACTGGAAGTTTTGATTTATTCATGCAGTTTTAAAATTAGAGGTTATAAGAAAGGACGAATAGGTAAAAGCATGTTTTGCGATGGTGTTGACGGTTGCTTAATTTTTTTAAAAAAACGTGTATTTTGGAACAATGCTCGAGGTTCGGCATGGACTGGCCAATCTTCTAAGAACCCTTGTCTCTGACATTGGTCACTAATACTGTGCTACCTGGGTAGTATTAACATTTCATCGGCTTCGGGTGAAAATGTGCTGATTCCACTTTTGCTCTTCAGTCACTTCCCATGCAACTCTGGAATATTGGCCAATTTTGACTACAACTCGAGCATCGTTTCAAAATACACAATTTTTTAAAAATAAATGTGCCAAAACCATCACAAAACATACTTTTACTTATTTGTCTTTTCTTATAACACCATACTTCAATTTTAAAACTGTGCATCACCATTTCAAAAATTCCAGTATATTTTAATCGACATTGAGCAAGATTGGCTAATGTATGTAATAACTGCGTATTTACAAGGTCCCACATTGAGTTTGGCCAATGTCAAACGATAGTTGCCAACGTAGTTGTGCTACTAGGGATTTTGGTATAATTTGGAAACCGAGCCATCGATTAATAAAACTGTAACTAGATTGCTGACATAAATCTGTGGTAAATGGGTATTTCTCAAAGTTCTAAGCTTAAATAAAATTAAAATTACAAATTTTGTTTTACCCTTTTCTGAAAACATTGCCAAATCGGAGTTGCTTTTTCACTCTTGGCTGAAGAGTTTTCTGCAAATCTAGGAGATCTAATTTACTTAAATGTCAACTTTAATTAAATTTAATAATTATCCTTTATAATTTTAACTAATCAACTTTAAATGTTTTTATTTGTCATCTGCTGATGCAAAATGTGATGGCATTGAAAGTGTATTTAGAATAATTATGTTCAGATCTAACTATGTTCTGGCAAACTAATTTGGTATTTTGTGTGTGTGTGTGAAGAGGTAAATTTTCATTTTATAGTCCAGAAAAAGCAGTCAGATACTGTTAATTGCTAACTTTTTAGATTATGTTGCATTGGTCGTGTAGAAGCATTCTGCCAGATTTACCGTTATTTAGCTTAATTGTACATAATGTTTATGATTAAACATCAAGCTTATATCCTTGAATTCTTTTTTATTGACAATTAATTTTAGTACTCCTTAACTGGCTAAGTTAGTAGAAGTAACAAAAGTGGATTGTGAAAGTAATAAACATTTTGTAATAATTGCATAACATTTTGTTTCAATTATATTTAGAAAGAAAATGATGGCGCACCTGAATTTGTTAACCTTCCCTATCGGACTGAAGTCAAGGAAAACGCCATTGGAGGTGAATAAATTATGTTTAGTAATTGAGGGGGGGGGGGGAATAAAAGGACTTTCAAGAACCTTTTAAAACTCTGCACAATGGATACTTATCCTGTTGATATATTAGCAAGAAATGTCTTAACATTTTAAATAAATACTATTGTTTATCTTAGCATTATATAGGAAACCTTTTGTTGATGGTATTAAACTAGTGGCATGCATTACAAAACTCAGTTGCTCAATGGAAAACTTTCATTTAAACTTTAAAAATTTTAACCATGGATTGAATTATCCTTGATCATCCCCACTTAACATAAATTGTCGAAATACGAATGAAATTGATTTAAGAAGAAAAAGTTTTTATGAGACCAAACATTTTTATCCATTTTAGTAATTTTCTCTAAAAAAGTTATGAAAAAGGAGCTTTTTGCTAGCAAACCTCCTTAATCGGGGTGAAAGGATTGGTAAATTGTAAGTTTTTCTAAAGGAATGCTTATTAAAGTTAAGTAAATACTCTTCTTTTAATGACTTTAAAAATAAATACTGAAATAAGTGACTCTTTAAAAATAAATATCTACATTACTAAAACTTTTATATGATTGCGTCGTCATCCCCTCTACAGGAACAGACAAAATATTTTAATAATAACTTTAACATGTAAAAAAAAAAATCACCCATGAAAACAAAGTTTGTACTATAAATCATTTATTATATATTGCCAATTTTTATGTTCAACTGCTGCTTATTTAAGCAATTGAGACTCGGAACGAGTTTTCATGGTGTGAGATCTCTACGAAGAAAGCCATCGATTCCATAGACTAATATTCTTCCTTTCCCCCCCTTCCCCACTTCTCAAACTTAATAGAATGCATTGTCATCGGCAGCGAGTTTATCTGCCAAGTTTAAGCTGGATTAGAAGACAGTATGTGGGTTAATTTGTCAATATAAGCAACAACGCAATTGTGCGTAAAAGCGGTCTTTTATTGGCAACCTACAAAATTTGAAAGAAAACATTGCCATCCATGAGTCTATCTGCAAAGTTTCGGCTGAAATGGATGATGACAAGTAGTTTAATTAGTTCTAAGAAATGCAATAGTAGCGTGTGTAAAAGCGACCTTTTAGTAACAGTTCCTATAAGTTGATAGAATGTATTGTCATCGACAACGAATCTATATCGAATTTCAACTCGCTTGGATAACGGTGAGTGGGTTCATTTATCCTTAGCAGATTTCCTATCAAACACAATCAGAAGCAAAATCGATGTTAATGTAAAGGATTTAGAAAAGTGGAGATTGTTTTATACGTCTTTAAGTTACAGAACGTCATTAATACTGTCTGTTTTTTATTAGGGACAAGTGTCATAAAAGTTATTGCTTCCGATCCTGATGGACCAGATTCAGGACTCAACTATTTTATCCACAGCGGTGCAAAGGATAACTTTGTTCTCGACCAGAAATCTGGTTTACTGACAGTTGCCCCTGGAGCCGATCTAGACAGAGATATATATGGACTTGATTACAACATAATCGTAAGTTTCATATTTGGTCTGTTACAAAGTTAATCCTGAATGTCTGTAAAAAAAAATCAAATGATTCTGCTTGTTCCTTATTTTGTCGAATTTAACTACGACAATCATACGTGATTGTAAACCCAGCCTACATAAAGTATAACTACAATGTATAAGTCACAAAGTATAAGTACAATGTTTAAAGTTATAGTCAATTAAAGCTATTGTCTAATTCAAATTCGTTAAATCATTTAATTGCTTCTAATGGTTTTAAATTTTTTTTTTAGGTTCAAGCGGTAGACTCCGGTAGTCCAGTACACCAGACAGCTACTGCTACAGTGTCAGTTACGGTTGAAGATGTCAACAACAAACCACCTAAGTTCACAGAAGACTCATACGTGGAATACATTCCAGAAAGTATGAAAAGTTTCGTGTGTTGCAAAAAAAACTAAATTGTAAAAAAAAAAAATATTTGTTAAAAAATATGTTTTGTTCATAAAGTACAAGTTGAATAATTTGCAGGCACAAATATTGGCGAAGAAGTTCTAACTGTGAAGGCTACTGATCCTGACGAAGGCTCTAAATTACGATATTCTATTGTTGAGCCGATAGTTGCAAGAGACAAAACTGGATCTCTTGTAACTTCCTCTTCTTATAACTACAAGGTAAGCTGTGATTTTCTATTCATATTATTGATTGAGAAAATTTGGTACACTGTTCAAAATTTTGTTCTACCTTGTTCCAAAAATTGATTTCCATTTAGCTGCAACCAACTGTGGTGTCACATGCCCACCAACTCTCTAAAGCAACAACTCAACTCCACTCAACCCGGCAGGCAACATCTGCGACTTAGAACTACGAACTCAACAAATAAACTGATCAGCCATGATACAACAACTTTTTAGAATTTAACTTGCGCTGTCAAAAGATTTTTATTTGGAATATGTAATGTCCTTATATTTTCAAGTTAATTACATGCTTTTCAAATCATATTTATCATCATATTTTCATCATATATTTCGACTTAAAATAAAACAAAACTGATAAGATGAACGTAATAGTGGTGACCCGGACATGATCTTAAAGAATCGTTTGCATGATTTTGTATCAATCAATGCAATGAGGTTTTTAAATCTTGGATGTACCATCAGAGATTTTTCAAAAAGCTACAACGTAACACAGCATTTGGTGTTTTGTTTCACGATTTAATGGTGCTTACGGTTCGAGGTAGCACATTAAGTCGTGAAACTAAGCACTAAATGTTGGTTGCAGCTAAATGGGAACAAATTTTTGGTGCATGGTGAGTCCAAATTTTTAACAGTGTAAAATACTCTAACACTAGTTAATACTTATTCCTTTTCCTCCAAAATGCATTGATCTAGATAGAAATGTATAGGGTGGTCTATAGAAACCGAAAGTTTTATGAATCGACTATACATGAACATTAATGGTACTGCAATGTGGTTTTCACAGAAACGGAGAGAAATATTGGAAATATTTCTCTACGAATAAAAAAATAATTAGTTTTTTTATGAACAGATAACGTTGTAGGTATCTGTGAGTAACTTTTTAGTGTGTTAAGTTAACTGCGGTCTTTTAATCAGTGAAATTTTGATTTAAAGTGCTATCGGTTTAATGAAAGAGAAATATGCTTTACTTTCTGTGGAAAAAATACAATTTTTTCTGGGCGTTCATGTAAAAGTCTATTGTCCTTATCAAAATTCATTGGGAAGTTATCAATTTTTTTAATTGCACTTTTTATTTCGAATAGACTTGAGTATTATTCAATCATAAAGTCCTATATTAATCCCTCTGTATAGGTTTGAGTACAATTAAATCCTAAGTGTTTAATATGGTTTATTTATTAGGTATTTTATTGTTGAGCCAAGGTAACAAATTTACGTCCATTCAGAGAACGTAATTAAAATTATTTTTGTTTGAATTCTAATTAATAGATTGATTAAAAGCAATTAAAAATATATAGCAATTACTTTTTGGTTCTTCAAGATGTAGGTTTTGATTTCTTTTTCATATTACTGAAGAAGATATGGTAAGTTGGGTAATTACAATATACAACAATCCCCTTGATATATGTTACTTATATTACAGTACTAGAAATGATTACATTAGTTTATTTAGGTTTTATTAAACAAATAGTTGCTAAATAGCTACCAAATTACACTTTACATTTAATAATTACAAGTTTTTATAAATTTTTAATTTTAGTGTATTTTACAAAATAATTATAATTAAAGAATGATAAAATAATAGTATATTAACAATTATATAAAATTCTCACTAAGTTTTAAGGTGATTTTAAATGCATGCACACATAATTATTACTAATTCAGAATTAAACTGGTGCATTACAATTATTTGTAATAAAAAAAATTGCAATGAAACAATTTCTTGATTCTCCGCCCTATTATGAAAAATCATTAACTTTCGAAACTTAAAATTAAAATTCAGCGTAATATTAATACAAATTTGATGATTTTACTATATAATTATTTTTCCTTCCTTTTACGTTTTACCAGACTGCCTTTAGAATTGATGGCACGACAGGCAGAATAATTGTTAATCAACCTCTAGAATACAACTCAGCCTCTGTAATCATTTTCACTGTCGAAGCTGTAGATTTGAATGCTGTCGATGTATATATTGGTAAACAGCAAAAGACATCAGGTAATTAATTTAAACCTATTTTCTTTAGTTAGAAAAAGAGTAGTCAAATTATTAAAACCATATAATAAAGCTTATATCTGGTATTTCCTGACAACAAGTATGATTTTATATGCTCTTTTTATAATAACATGAGGGTTTTAAGTCACCCTTTGGTTTGTAATGGTATAATTGGATTGTGGTACTACTCTAATAACTCCCCCGTCAATGTGTAAAAAATTCTTGTTAAGTTCAGGCCGACCAAACGGTATAGTGGTTAGCGTGCTGGCTTCTAGACCGCGAGGTTGCGGGTTCGAGTCCCGTGTTAGGCATGGGTGTTTGTAAATGTATGTTGGTTTGTCAAATGACGAAATGTTTCGGCGCATTATAGCCCTCGTGTTGCTGACGGCGCCAGATAATCTGAATACAACCAACCAACCAACTTGTTAAGTTCAGCTTGTGAAAGTGAAGTAACTGTCTTTTTTATCCAATCCGTATCATATCTAAATTCTTAAGTTTTTACATGGAAAATGTTATGTATATGAAAGATATATTTGAAAACTAATTTTTAAGTGCCTCTAGACCTTTAAGTTGGTTGGTTGTTTTCAGATTATCTGGCGCCTTCAGCAACACGAGGGCTATAATGCGCCGAAACATTCGTCATTAGACAAGCCAACATACATTTACAAACACCCATGCCAACACGGGACTCGAACACGCAACCTCGCGGTCTAGAAGCTAGCACGCTAACCACTATACCGTTTGGTCGGCCTCTAGACCTTTAAGAATTATGGGATTAAAATGAACAATTGTCTACACGATCGATTGAAATGTCTTTATAACGTCTGGACTACTAAAGGTAGAATATCAATTGAAAAGCCGCACTGAGTGAAGTTTACGAAGGTGAACTTGCCTTCATCCATCAAGAGGCTCTCACTGGCAGTTCGAGAATGGACTATTTATCTGAAATTGAACCCATATTAACCTTGTTAACTTGTAATGTTAGACAATTTTATTTAGAAAGATATTAAAAACAAATGAAAGTAAAACTTGCTAAAAAAATAGAAAAAAAGGTATTAGATTGACATTTTCTATTTAATTTTAGAATTATGAACTTGAAACAATGAAAAATACTAAGGAAATAAAATGGCGTTAATATTTGGATATTGGGAATCCAGGATTTTAACGTGTACCAATTCCACTTATTAAGTAGTTTATACCTAAGTAAGGCCTGATTTCCGCACAAGCCAACAAAGCCGAAATTTGGTGCCCCGAAATTTTTGGGTCTCAAAATTTTCAAACTATTGTAGTTAAATCCTGTGTCCTTTTCAATTACGTTTTAAACTTAAATAAACCATAACCATAAACTGATTTAAAGCTGCAGTCGTTAATCAATTAAACCTTGAAAAAACTTGAGCTAATTATTCAAGTAAATTACATTTTGGTTGATTTTCTATTGTATGATTTAGGAATTTAGAAAATGGTTATCAATAAACTTGCAAACTAAAAACGAAAATTCTTCCAGCAAACACAGTCAATAAATGCTAGGGTGACTCCACCACTATTTTTTCTAGGGTCCCGAAACCACGATGTGCTTTGGGCCCCAAGTTGATGCAAGTCAGGACTTGTACCTAAGCGTTAAATTTAAGGCTACCAGTACACTAGCTGCTCATTAACCCTAGGTTAGGCGCGCAACTTTTTGTCTCGGGGTCAGGGGGGACATGTCCCCTCCAAATTCAAATTTTCGTGCATACCATACCATTAAATTCTTGACCAAATCTGTGAGTATTTTAATTAAAAACACAACGTTACTGAACAGAATAAAGTAAAAATTAAAAAATATATATATATTTTTTAAATAACTTGAAAAAAACTGTAAGATGCCTTTAATCATGGGCTGTCATCTATTGAGAATTTGATTATGGGAGACATTTGTCAACCACGCAACTAACCAAGGGTTAAGTTTTAGCCAATGTTAAGATTAAATAATTTAAGATAAAACTTGCTCTGTTATCACTTGAAATTAGGAGGTGAATAAAAGTGATACCAAACTTCCACATAAAACTTTCTCTCTCTTCTAGTGGAAGTGACCATCTATGTGAGAGCCCATGGAGAAATGAATCCCGTATTCTCACCCCCTTGGACACAGACCAACAATGTGATTGAAATCACGGTACCCGAAGAGACGCTCATTGGTTCAACCCTGCTCACTTTGTCTGCAAGAGATCCTCTCACCCACGCCATTGTCAGCAACTTCGAGAAGATATCCGGCTCCGATCCGGATAACTACGTATCGGTCAGTCCAGTGTCAGGTAAGAGAGTGATAGATAACCAAGTGTTAAGTGTTTTTAAGGCTGTTCAATAAACAATATTATTAAATTAAAGGTGGTGTTTTTTTAATGTGTTTGACTTGAAGAATTACAGGATGATCATCTTTACACAAGTTCAGAGCCACATATACAGCCTGATCTAATGAATTCATAAAATGTTGTAGATACACTTGTTAGTCCCTGAAAGAATGAAAATTGAAGAATAAGTGAGCATCAGTTATTTGGAAGCTTAAACCGAAAAGTTTCATATATTTGTTATAGAAGTATTTAATGCGTCATTAGAGAAAATTTTAACTATTATTTTTTTAAATACTTAAAGATATTTTAAAAAGTGATGCAATCATAGACAATAATAATAAGCGATGGTTTTATAATAATTACAAAGATTACTTGATTTAAATATGGACATTAAATTTCAGACTTTTTAATTAATTCATTTTTTTTTTAATTTACTGATCATGCTTAACTAATTAAAGTAGTCAGTCTAATTCTTTCAAATCAACTTCAATGATATAAAGGGGTCCATGCAAATAGTACACAATTCAGATCGTATAATTTTAATTAAAAGCAATCAAGTAAATAAACAGCAAGTAAAATCTAAAAAATAATTGTTTATTTTAAGAATAATGATGAATAAAATTTAGTATCATGAATTTTACTTGATTCCTTTTTAACTTGTTGATATTGAAAAAGGTTTTATGTTAACTATTGTGACAAAAGTTCCGAAGATTTAAAAAGCATAATTTACCAAAAATAAATCTATTTTTCTTAACAAAAAAAAAAAATTGGTGGTGTGATCACATCCCCTCGCTGCTCCTTTCTCATACCTACACTGCTTCAATTTCAAAGAAAATGGTTTTGCTTTCTTTTACAATTGATTTCATGATAATCAATATATTCGTAGTAAATTATCCTTTAATAGTGTAATTTTCTTTTCTTAGGTGTTGTAGCCCTTAACCGGCGTCTGGATTTTGAGTCCCTTCCTAAGAAGTACGTGAGCTTCAAAGTAAAAGCCATCATTGGGGAAGCAAAGAGTCAAAGATCAAGTGAAGCAACTATAGTCGTTAATGTCCAAGACATCAATGATAACAGTCCTGTTTTCTCCCAAAATGTAAGGGAACTTACACTTTATTCTGCTAAGTAAAGGATAGTGTTCTAAAAACTCAGCCAATAGTATAACTTTCAGTTTCTAAATTCTCCTTTCTGAACAAATTCAATCTATCTTATTTATTAGAAACGCCTACTCCGAATTTGGAAGAATGCACAACTTGAACTTGCTTCACTTTTTGTCTAAAACGTATTTTAATGAAACGGATATATCTAACAGTGTATAATACTGGAATCATATGTACTATATTTTTAAATAAAATGTTTGTTTTTAATACTTGGATGAAAAGCTTTTAATTGTGTGGAGGTGGTTTTATTTCAGTCTTACACTACAAGCATATCGGAATCTGCCAAGTTCCCACAGAGTATATTGACTGTTATAGCATCTGATAAGGACAGTCAAGACGGATTTGGAACTGTCAAGTATTCCATATCGGGAGACGGTAGTGACGTATTTGATATAGACGAAACATCAGTAAGTCTTCTAACAACTTGCCTATCTAAAGTTTAAAAACGACTATATATTTTTTCCCATACATATTTATGAGCTTACGAGTGTCAATATTACTCTCTTAAATAGATTATTATATTTTAGGGCACTATATCCATTCGTGAAAATGCAACACTTGATAGAGAAAAGCAAGTTGCCTACAACTTGCAAATCACTGCAACAGATAATCCAAGAGGATTGGCCAACCAAAGAAGAACTTCAATCATTGTAAGATAATATTTTGCTATAGAAATTCATATTTTTCTTTGCATTTATTTGTAGTTGAATTAATTTGGTTTGTAAAGTCCGATTGTCTATTTCTGCCACTTATAAAGTGCTTAACACAGCCATATACGTCTCGTAATGTTGAGCATCTAAAATTATACGAAACACCTATCTCCGACACCACCACACCAATGAAAGGACATTGAGGCCATGACGGATTTAATGTGCACCAGCCATTAGTTACTCACAGATCTTTGCCGGCCGCAGAGGACCGAATCCACAGTCCTCCGACCATGAGCTCCATACTCTAACCACCAGGCTGACGGGATTCTAGTTGAATTACTTTTAATGTAAAGAAACAATAACACAGTAACCTATCCTTGTCTAAAATTAAGGCAATTCAATAACCTTAAATTTTTTACGAGGTTATGAAACTTTGAAACAAATATAATGCACCAAGGCGCCATCGTGAGATCTCTTGCATGATGACCGCGCATTCAGTTTCCCAGACTAAGTTGTATTATTAATTTGATGGAATATTTGTGGTTTCAGAAGCAATTGCTATAAAGAAATGTGATTCTTGTACTACTAACTTAAGTATTGTAGCGTAGGTCTTGAGTATCACCCCTCCCAATGTATTATTGCAAAATTATTATGACTGTACAACAATGTTTCTAGTGCTCCTTCTCAGTAGAGCCATCAACCGCTCGCTTATCTAATGAGTTGGCTTAAAAAGAGGAAGATTGCGAGGAAGAAACAGTCATAACATTGGTGTGTACAAACAAAGGGGGCCGTTTCATGTGAAATTCATCGAATGTCCTCTCGAAATCCCAATGTCCTCTTGATTTATGATGTGGGTGTGAGGAGAAAGAGGTAGCCATTTATTGTCAAATGCCATTGCCTCGTCGTCCGACCAAATTCAAAATTATGAAAAATAATTAAAGATGTTGTCGTTAAAATAACGTTACGGCTCAGTATGACCCTAGTTTAGCCCTTGTCTCATAAAACTCCAAATAACCAACTGATGCTCAGTGTGTCAATTCTTCAGAAATCCTCCAATTTACCAAATAATGGGATGATTATATTTCCCTATTCAGGTCGTAATTAAAATCCTAGATGAAAACGACAACGCACCGAAATTCAACCAGGAGATCTACACGGCTGTGATTCCAGAAAACGTGCCAACTGACTTCAGCATTGTGACTGTGAAAGCATCTGACGCAGACAACGGGAAGAATGGAGAGGTGCATTATCTGCTGCAAGAGGATACTGAAAGTGAACCTATGAGTAAGACACACTATATTCAAATGTATAGATAATAAATTTTTAACCAAATGATGCATTAATTTAACGATCTCGTTTAATCAAATTTAAACTCAAAACAGAAAAATTGAATTACCATAAGTCACCACATCATGTGCATTAAAAATATGTAACTTCATCTCAATGTTGCATTTGTAACAATACTGAAGCATAAGAAATTTAAAGTTATTCTTAAGAAAATTGTAATACTTTTATGTTAATTTCAAAAATAAGCAAATCACTTGAATACCTAAAGTTATTATATTTAAACCAATCCATTTCATAGACTAAAAAACCTCACGTTTCAGTTTTGAAGCAACACTCATTCCGTACTTTCAACATTAGTCTTCCACCTTGTTATATCTACAAAAGAGACTTTAAAATAATCATTTATTGGTACCTTCCCGTCTTAACCAGATCATTTGACGTCAGGGACGTACTGGGACATAAAACCGGCCCGGTGATTTTAGATTTATGCCGGCCCAAATTATAATCATTTATCAAATTTTAACTTTTTTTGTTAATAAAATTCCACTAATTAATTAATTTTAATAATGAAATATTTTGAATAATAAATTTTATTATTTAAATATTTATAATGAATAATTAATTTCGATAATTATATAAATTTATTTATAAATTTTTATAATTGAATTGTTTTAATAATTAGTTTAATTAACTAAATTTTTCTGTTTTTAATCCTTATATCCCCTTTGAGTGAACTTGGTTTAATAAACTATTGATAGTTTGTTACAAAATAAAACAATATCTAAATGGTAAAATAAAGAATGCTTAGGTTTATAAAAAATGTTTATAAGAAAATTACTTTCGAAATTATACTATTATACTTAACTTTAAAAGGTATAAAATAAGTAAAGAGTTGTAATACTAGAGATCTTTGTCATTTGAACAAATATCATTGCTGTTTGGTTCTGTATCTGCACACGTAGATGAAACTTCTAAAGTTTTGTTGAAATGATTATTAATCTCAGTAGTGTCGATTGCTACGTTATGATTTGTAACAATATTTTTATCCGTTGATCCAAAGAATATATCTTTTATAGATAAACATTGCTTTGCAAAACATTTTATTTTTTTACCGTCCATTTTACCAAATTAGACAAAAATCTGAATAAATAAAAACTGTCGTCGTTAAAAAAACTTTAAAATCCATTTTGTTGCAAAATTAATCGAAAACTTGGAACTTCGAACTTTGAAAAATTACGTGATAGCGTAAAGTTAGGCGTAAATTATTCAAAAATATTGAGGAGAACAGGGAAAGAAAGAAGAACGGCAGAGATCAGATATAGAAAAATATGTGATGGTTCCTAACATTCACAAATTCGTGACAATACTGTTATAATTAAACGTATACATAAATTGAGAAACTTGCATATATAAAAAGGTTTATCAAGTTTTAATGCTTTGACATTTCAGTTAGGCTTTTAGCAAACATATCTTAACTTTCTAATTTCTTCAACAGATAACTTTGATTTCTACGAAATATATTTTAACGTGTTATCGGCTAAGCTCATGAATTTCTATTAAGATTTTTTTTTTTTTTTTTTTAAATTTACCACTACTTAATTTCTTTTTTTAATAATTATTTTTAAACAGTTCATAATGGAAGATTGTTTGGCACATACCCAATTGTCATTCAATTATATTTAAATAATTTTAGACAAAATGAAATTACATTACAACACAAAATTAAATAATTACCCCTTGTCTATGGAGTGAATCAAATTATCTACATAAAATCGTATACTTATGATTATAATAAGAGATGTATCTCTTATTATTTATAAAAATGGTTTAATAATTTTTATTTACAATTAAATCACTCTCAATAAAATCTTAAATAATAGTACTACATTTTTTTAAAAAAAAGATTATACGGACTTAAAAAAATAGCTATGAATGGAAAATGTGTAATACAGAAAATTTAATTTTTCTGAATTCGAAAACAAAACGTATAAAAAGCTTAGATTTTGAATTGTATTCTAAACCCACAATGTCAGGCAGATCACTAACACAATGCAATGTTAAATATGTGTTTACATTCGTATTAAAAAGTTATAAATCAACACAAACATGATCCAAATTGGTTCAGTTAATCTGGAGTTATAGGCGTAAATGAACATAGATAAACGTTGAATTTTATACGTCTATGGAGAGATAAAATTTAAATAAAAATCTTTTCTCTAGTAAACGTAATTTTATGCATGAATTAGATTAATTCATTTCAAGTTTTTAAGAATTAAGAACCATTATATATAAATAATTTAAAATAAAGACACTTACTTGAAATGTATATTTGAAGTTTTATGTAATCAGTTGCAACATTTTCGTTTGGTGTTGACTATAGTATGTAATTGCTACCAGCTTAGCTTCACATGGAACCATACCAATTTGTGAAATGGAAATGGCCTCTAACAAAACAACGACCACTCTTTTCTTGGTGTTGTGAGTTGTGACTTGTGTTCCATCATTTGTCAATTCCGTTCGACTAGTAATGTAATTAGAGCTAGAGTCTTTACCGCCTCGAAAAATTGACCCCCCGAGAAGCTTTACTTAAAGTTTCTGCTTTTAAGATGTCCGATCAATATATACTCTGTCTCCAACGATCTTGGGTGGCCATTATAGTAATGAGTTAATAGCCCATCCAAGACTGGACCATGCGGGTAGTCTCAGATCTCCTTGGTCCTTTCCTCACCTCGGGCGTTAAGTAGCAGTCATCAGCCGCTTTTCCACAATACCCCATACTTTTCTTAGAATACCTTATCTCCTCGACTAACCAAAAAAGGGAGCGAATGATGGAAACAATTGGGATTCAAATGCAATGGGTTAGAAAAAAGAAGAAAGAAAAAAGTTCAAGAAGACGATTACTTATATTGAAAACGAACTTCCATACCGGACCGGCCCATTTTTTTCAGACACTGACCGGCCCGGTGATTGCACCGGACAACCCTATGGCCAGTACGCCCCTGTTTGACGTTAATGTGTTAGTAAATTATCTGGTATCCAGATGGCGCTATAGTTTCATGACTTTGATTGGATAAATGCCTCTTAATACGACATCAAACCATTGTCCCAAATAGCTCTTTCAGGTTTCACCGTGTGTTTGTGTTTTCTTTCAAGGGCGCCAAATAGCATGCCAGGTATCTAACGGAAAAAAACCTAATCATTCATTAATAATAAATGCCACCATTTTATTCCATTGATTGTTCCAATAGGTTTCTTCGCTGTCGATTCTGAAACTGGCGTGGTATCCGTCATACGAGCATTGTCTGGAAGGGGTCGCAGCGAGCCCTACACAGTCATCATACAAGCAATGGACAAAGGGAACCCGCCTTTGAGTTCTATTTGCCACCTTCTGGTAGTTGTTGGAGATATTTCTACTAATGATGGAGTGCCACAGTTTATAAGGCCTACTGCGGGAGAGCTTGCTTATATACAAGAGGTCAGGGAAACTACTTTTCAAATTCTCTAAATAGTTGCATTCTTACTGCAATGAATTTAAATTTAAAAATAAATTTTAATTCCGCAATAAATTTGAATTTAATAATCAATTTTTGAAATTGAATAGAATCCTTTTGTGATCTAATCTAATCCATGTAAATTAGACAATCAATTTCAAATTGAATCAAGTCAATTTGAATTAAACAATCAATTTGAAATAGGAGAAAATCGATTTAAATTAGGCAATCAGTCTGAAGTTTAACATTATAAATTGGAATTCGACAATCAATTTCAAATTTAATCAACTCAGTTTAAACAAGACAATCAGTTTTAAATTGAATCAAACTACTTTGAATTAGACAACCAATGCCAAATTGATGGTTTAATCTAAATTGATTGCCAACACTACAATAATAATCTAATTATTTTCAAATTGATTTCTAAATAATTGCATCTTTTCCAAATTGAATAGTTTTCAAATTAACTGTTTAAATAATCGCATTATTTCCAAAACGAGTTCTAAGCAATTCAATTGTCGTCGAATTGAAAACTTAATTGTATTAACATGATGGATGCAAATACAACTTCTTCATTTCTGTTTGATTTTCAGAATGTTACTGTTGGTACGGAAGTTTTCCAAGTGATTGCGTTCGATCCTGATAACTCAAACACGGCCAATGGGAAAGTGGCTTACAAATTACTGGATGACCAGAGCTCTGAAGATCAGGACTACGAATTCGTAATCGATGCAGCCACGGGTGTAGTTAGAACGCAGTCCCCTTTGGACAGAGAAAAGAAAGAAAACTATACGGTAAGAAAAAAAACATTGAATTATCAATATTTAAAATTAATGGATAATTTACACCTACTGAACTATTCATTACAACTCCTATGACCTTTTAACTGTCTCCATTATCTTTATTATACTTGTCGTATCTTTCTCACCCTATGTTTGATATTTCGATGATTTCATAGAAAAGTAGCTGAAAGGGTATTGTTTTTAGTACTCACGTATTATCCCATCGACCGTTAAAGATACAAAAAGTTTGCCAAATGGCTTCTCTTAGTTAGTAGAAACGATCGGTTTGGACGGACAATTTGGTAGCTGAGGCATTCCACAGAAAAATTCCGAAGCTGATCTGGTTGGTTGGTTGTTTTCAGATTATCTGGCGCCGTCAGCAACACGAGGGCTATAATGCGCCGAAACATTCGTCATTAGACAAACCAACATACATTTACAAACACCCGCCTAACACGGGACTCGAACCCGAAACCTCGCGGTCTAGAGGCTAGCACGCTAACCACTATACCGTTTGGTCGGCCGGAAGCTGATCTGGACCTCCGAGGAGGGAAGTTTTTGTCTCCAACAAAAAGTTCTCCAACGGTCGAAAGGATAATACGTAAGCACCTGGTTTTAAAAGTTTACCTGAAGTATTATAATGAATGTAATTCTCTTTCAGATGATCGTTGTGGCTCATGATTTCGGATTCCCGCCACAAGAAGCGCATCGTGTACTTCGAATTTTTGTACTAGATGTTGATGATAGTGAACCCCAATTCCAAAGACCATTGGTAAAAATGTTATCCTTATAAACTGTAATAATTTTTAATCAGTGTTGTAGCAAAAATATTTAACAAAATTATTGAAAAATTAAATGATTGATGTGAAAACAAAAGTCACTAAATATAGGAATTTTAACAATTATATTTAGTTTTGCATTCAGACTTATTCATATTTAAATTATCAGGTGTGCAAAGTTTTTTTAATTTTACGTTTGTTCGAAAAATAATAAGCACAACTTATTAGAATTTACATCCAATTAAATTATTTGTTATTTTAATAAACTTCAATGTATATTCTATATATATATATTTTAACTTTAATTGCATCACATTTAATTTTTTTTAATAGAAATCTCAGCCAATTGAAATTACTCTGAAAGAAGAAGAACCCATTGGCACTATTGCAGGAGTTGTTAAAGCTGTTGACAATGATACCGGAATCAATTCCATTATCGATTATTATATACTAAGTATGAAAATTTATTAATTATAAGATTTGTTTTACGGAAGAACTTTTTGAATAAATCTATAATTAACTATCTATAGATCCATGTTTGATTCTAAACAATTATTCAATTACAGAATTATTATTATTATTGTTGTTATTTTTACAGAAAAAAAGTCAATGTTATGTCTTTACTTAATTTTTGTGAGAAAATGTTTTTTTACAGAGCAAAATTATGTTATTGTGTTCTTTACCTTGCATTCCTATTTTATCATTCGTGTAATGTATTGCTGTAATTTATAATCAATGTTACATTTAATTATTTTTTTTTTTTTTTTTTTTTTTTTTTTTATCATTGTATACTTCCCTGAAAGTAATATGTTTCTAGCTTTTTGTTAAGTTTATATTTTTTTTTTCTTCTTCTATTCCATTGTTAAACAACAGCGTTAAAACATTTACTTAAAAACACTGCTGAAATCCTTCTCGCAAACACCGTTACAATTCTTTTTACAAATACCTTACTCTCATTCTTGCAAACAGTGTTACGAACTTACAAACGCAGTTGCATTAATTTCTACAAACACTTGTAATCATTCTTACAAATAGGTTTCAATAATTCTTGCAAAAACTGTTACAAACTTACTTACAATGGCTATTACAATCATTCTCATGAACACTGTTAAAACCATTCTTGCAAATCTGTTGCAATTAGTCTTGTAAAAACTGTTAAAAACTACTTCCAAGCATTGTTACAATCAGTGGCGGCTCGTGGGTAGTAAAAGTGAGGGGGCCCGAATTAAATTAATTGAAAAAAAAAAAAACTTGTAAATATCAAAATACATGAATTTCATGTAATTTTGCAAATGTTACTCAAATACACATACAAACAAAACTACAAGATTAATAACATAATTAAATTATCTAAATAAAACTTAATAAAATAAATATTTCAATAAAAAGAATTATTGTAACAAAGATGGCGTTTCGTTTGAGCATGGGGGTCGACACTTTGAGTTATAATGCCTTTACACCTTCAGGACTTTTGAAAATTAAAAAATGGAGTAGAGAATTCATAGGAAAAAAATATAAAGTTTGGGTTTCAAATTATTCATTCGAACTTAGAATTAATGCATATCTATTTATTAATATTTCAGTAAGAAATACTCATTCACGGTTGAAAATTCACGGTATTTGAAGCAATAGACGCCTTTATCCTTTTGTATGCAATATACATCCCCTTATACATAAAACATTCCACAGTCCATGCGTTGAGGATTTAAATGTGAGACTTGCCTTCCTCAAATGGTTACCAGTGGTCAGTGATTATGACGACCGTGGACAGTGTTATTACTTTTAGAATTGCTCGAATACTACTGGGTCTTACTCTAAGATTGAAAAAAAAAAAAAAAGAGTTGGAACACACCTTTTTGCTCCCTCCCCCTTATAACTAATCACCTCTAAAAATGGATTGAAAAACATGATATAAATATTTTATATTTTTATTAGATTAAGAATACTTAGAACAAATTAAATGAGCTCATGTTGATGAAGAGAAGTTTAAAAGTTCAACAACCCTGAAGATTAAACTTTTTTAATGCAAGATACCAATATTTTCAACATCATAACATCATTTTATGCACAATAAAGGTGGCAGATTTAGATTTTTACAACTTCAGCCAATACTGTAGGAACATAAAGCTCCTTATTCATAAGGTCCTTGATAACTTCCGAAGTTAAACGAATTACATAAAATAAGTGAAAGTATAAAAACGATTCTGTATATATAAAGAAAGAAAGCCAAAATTTAGAAGTAAATGTTAGGACTGAAAAAAATAATTTAATAACACAATTAAAAATTCAGTAGAAAATTCAGTGAAAAAAAATTCTATTAAATATTACATGAATTATATATTTGAAAAAAAAAAAAAAAAAAAAAAAAAGCTCACAACAGCTATTTCCCCTTTTGTAACTTTGGAGTAAATATTTAAATAAAGAATTTTATTTGATTTAAAAAAAAAAAAAAAAAAAAAATGAAGTAAATTATTTTTAAGACATCGTTTACAGGATCTAATGAAATTTTTTAAAAGCTTTGAATGTGCTATATTAACAAATTTGCAATCAGTTAAGTTTTTGTTATGTTGACCAGTTAAAAATTTTAAAATTAAATTAATACTTGATTTTACAAGACTATTTGGGGAAAAAAGATATCTCGACAATTACCTGTGACGTTTATTTTTAACAGATCATTATGCGGTGACTTAGTTCTAGTAAAATCACTCATTTTATGAAGAATGAAACTTTTTACTGTCTGTATAGAAATTCTTCTGTTAAAGGTATCGAATTGAAAGTTACGTTAAAAATTGAATATGATGCTAAATATCTGTGTGAGTGGTAAGACAAATACCCACTGCCGAACATTTGGACGAAATTTAAGTACTCAAACTTTTTTCGGGGGAGAGGGGAAGGGGAAGAAATTATCGAAACAAAAACAAATTGCTGAGGAAATCATACTCATATATTTTGCAAAATAAAGAGTGAAATTTTTAAAAAATCTTCCACTCGAGAGCAGAGAAAGCAAGGGTGTTTTGGTAATGTGATACTCATGGTATCACATTACTAAAACTCATTGCAAAAACCAGGATGGTCATACGAAAGTCGCAACCACGGTTTTCTACCCCCTATAGTTTCAAATTCAAGATCGTCTGAAGAAGGGGTCATTTTGTCCCCAAGCTGTGTGTTTTTGTAGAAAGGATAGTGATTGATTGACATTTCTACGAATTTGTGACAAGAGAAATGTTGCTCAATCCACAATCGTTAACGTGGTGAAGCCGATGACTGCTTCAATAATAATTTCTCCGATTTTTTTTTTTTTTTTTTTTTAAATTTACAGCCAAACAAAATATAGAAGTGGGACTTAGGTACAAAAAAGTGAGGGGGCCCGCCCCCCCCCCTGGCCCCCTGCACCAGCCGCCACTGGTTACAATAATTCTCCTAAACATTGTTATAAGCATTTTTGCAAATATCAATCATTCTTGTTAAAACTGCCAAAAACTTACTTCCAAGCATTGTTACAATAATTCGCATAAACACAGTTAAAAGCATTCTTGAAAATATGTTGCAATCATTCTTGTAAAAACTGTTTCAAACTTACTTCCAAGCACTGTAACAATCATTCTCATAAACACTGTTACAAGCATTCTTGCAAATATATTGCAATCATTCTTGTAAAAACTGTTACAAACTTATTTGCAAGTACTGTTACAATCACTCTCGTAAACATTCTGTGACAAGCATTCATGCATATATATTGCAATCATTCTTGTAAAAATTATTGCAAACATATTCACATATACTTATTCAATCAAACTCGAATTACACTAAATGTATTTTTGAAATTTAGAATATTATTATAATTCGTGTATTCATATTATTCTACTCAGGTGGAAATGACAACGACGTGTTTAGCATACGACGATCCAGCAACAACGAGGGCGAACTGGTAATTCAGAAGCGAATAGACAGAGAAAAGGTGGACAAGTTCACCCTCACCATCAAAGTAAGCAAGCCATCTGAACCTGTCACAGAATTTGGTGAGCTGTACAACTTCCAAGATCTCTCGCAGACGCAAGTCACTATTCTGGTGGAGGACATTGATGACAACCCACCTGCTTTCGATACTTCCAATTACGTTTTAGGTAAGTTTAGTTGGACAGTCGGCTACGAATTGTATCAAATGGTAACTATCCATGGCTTTGCTGCGAAGAAGCATTCTCGATTCTTTAAATTGAAAAAATAAGAGAAAAAAAATATTCTGAAATTGATATACAACAGGTAGTCAGGATTTTTCTGACGGAAGAAATTGGTCCGTCTTGGAACAAAGTGTTCTGAAAAACTAAATGTTTTAGAGGCCAAATTGTAGGAGATCGATAGCTGAAGCAACTGTGACAGAAACATTCCAGCTTTTAGGGATTTCTATAGGTACGGTATCTAAGGTCCTGATAGCGTAGACACAACGCGACAAGACAAGCTTGGTAAAGCAAAAGAGTGGACAATAGGAGAAGCTGAGTGAAAGAGACCGGCATATCATGAAGCGGTTTGTAATGTACAAAAAGAAATGAAGAATGGTACAAACTTCCTCTAAACACTATTCAGTACTTGTATGATTCTATTGCCAGGTGATTGATTGGTTGGTTGGTTGTTTTCAGATTATCTGGCACCGTCAGCAACACGAGGGCAATAATGCACCGAAACACTCGTCATTAGACAAGCCAACATACATTTACAAACACCCATGCCTTACACGAGACTCGAACCAGCAACCTCGCGGTCTAGAAGCTAGCACGCTAACCACTATACCGTTTGATCGGCCTATTTCCAGATGAATCCAAACTGTATTACATGCCAAAAGCTGTTCTACGCCATATTAGCAAACCGGATTCCTTATAAATCTAGGGTGTTTCCATTATTTTGATAACCCCTATATATAACTTATAATTGCTAAAAATTAATAATATAAATTCACTAGCATTTCGGCCTTCAATGTTTTAACGAGCATTTAATTCTGATGTTTTGTCTGATAAAAATTTCGCATGCCTCAAAGCAATACTCTGGAAAAATTGCGGTTGAAAAAATAAAGTATTTGGTTCATGGTGCAGGAATAAACTGATGTTTCCACTTAAACACAAAACAATTATTTCATTTTCAGGAGCAAGAGGAAACACTCAAGTGGACACTGAATTAGTCACTCTTCATGCATCTGATCCAGATGCGTCATCTAGTCGGATTATGTACAACATTCGGAATGTGACATTTATGGGGGTAATTATACTATTATTTAATATTTTTAAGCTCTTCATACTTTCTGCATTTCATATTAGCAAAACTTAGCCGTATGAAAATTTATGCCATGCTGTGAATTGAAAATTTGATTACTTTTGCCATTAAAATCAGTTTGTTATCTAATCATCTAAACAAAGCGTTTGAATTATTTCAGAGCGAAAGAATTATACATCCGCGTGAACTGAATGAACATAAATAAAATTAGTTTCTTCGGAAGTGCTATATATTACGTTTTAGAATAATTCAGAGTAATTCTACTTAGAAATATGATTCTTTATTTTTAAGATTTAATTATTATTTTAGAATAATTATTCCATAAACTAAAAGTTTTGCTATAAATTCCTTATACATGCAAAATTTGACCAGACATCCCGATTATGCCGAGAAAGTCCAGCTTCTCACCTCGCTGTCCGAATGTCCCGCCGCATTGTCCCACTTTTCCGTTACTCCTCAAAAAAACTACCACCAAAGTACTTCTTCTAAACAAAACAAAATTGTTCTTTTTCAGAACTTCGTTAAACAAAAACAAATTGAGTGGATAACCGATGAAATTTCCGGAGATAAGCGTTGTGTGGAGTTTTTTACCCATTTCCACCAGCACTCAATTGAAATTGTCAATATTATGAAAATTGTAGAAATCGTCTTTAGTTTGACAGGAACAACTGCTTCCATTGAGAAGACATTTTCTATTATTAATAAAATTTAGACTTCTGAGAAAACAAAACTTTCCGTGAATACTCGGAAATATTTGTTAATAACTAAAATTAACTTTTCATATTCTTGCAGAGAGTTTCTGGATTTCCTAAAATAAAAATTTGTTAAAAAGTACATGTAAAGTATGGCTGAAAGTTAATTATGAAATTAAATAGACGTATGGATTACAATGTATATTGTATACCTTCAGAAAAAACCTCGAACATTTGAACACTTTAGAACTGTGTGTTCTGAACACGATAAATAACGAAAAAAAATTACCCCATTCCTATTGGCAGAGACGAGTCCTGCTTTTTAGACATAAAAATCTGGTCATATTATACATGCTTCGCCAACTTTAATGCACAACTGCAACTTATTTAAAGGATTTTTATACAAGTTTCTGTACTGTTTGACCCGCTACAAAGAAAACCATTAATTCCATGCCATTATTTAACTTTTGTTTTCCCCAAAAATTTAACATTGTCATCGATAACGCCGTGTATCAGCTGAATTTGATGACGACATGTGAGTTAATTTTGCCACAAGTTAGTTGGAATTTACTGGCGCAAGGACCAATTAATTTTTCCACAAACACACAAAATCAAAGTCAAAATAAAAAATTAAAAAATGGTCAAGTGAGAACACTTAATCATTCAGACATTCAGAGTTCAGTAAGCACTAAAGATTCAGGTACTCCAAGCTTCAATGGTTTTCTTAAGTCTTCAAGAAAGAAAATCAGCCATTTCAGGGAATGATCTTTAAGATGAAATTTACAACTAATTCCAGAAATATGTTAAATAGAGTTTCCTCAATTTTCAGACTTCTGCTCAAGAAAGCCTGCAGTTTCATGATGTCTTCCATGTTAACCCTGTCACGGGTGTCTTGAGTAACAACGAAGCTTTGGGAAATTACGTTGGTGGTCATTTCGACATTGCAGTTGAAGCCAAAAGTTCCCAGGATGCACGATATGTCGCACTTGCTAATGTCAAGGTAAAAACATTCACTTATAAATAGATGTATTTAAATTTTTATATTCTTAAAAATTGTATTTGAAATTCATATATATATATATATATATATATATATATATATATATATATATATATATATATATTTTTAATTCTAATGACTTGCATTTATTACAACTGATCAGTTTAATATTATATAGTTTCTATTATTTTTCTAGATTTATGTGTTGAAAGATCGCGACTTGCTGAAATTCGTATTCTATAAAAGGCCAAATGAAGTCAGAGAACTTATCCCCGAGTTCGAAAAGTAAGTTTAAGAACATAATAAGATTATAAAAGGCATCGCATTAATTTTCGTTTCAAAGTACAGGGTAAGTGAAAAATCCAAATAAAAAGCTCATTTCATGAGAACTGAAGATTTAGATTTCGAATTAAGAACAACTTCAGAATTGCTGTAAAAGACTTTGTTTTGAAACCGAATTAACTCATCCCAATCTTTGAATCACCATGACCATTACGTGAAATGAAAACACAAGATATGCGTTGAAATTGAATTCTTTGTTGAGACTCTCAACGAATTGAGACTTAAATACAAGCGCAGAGGGCGTTTCCGAATACAAAGAGAGAATTATGCATAGACCTGGGGTCATGGGACCTGGGAGAATTATGCATAGACCTGGTACAAAAAGAGAAATAGAGTGAATGGTTGTGGTTATAAACAACAGAGCAAGAAAACAATACAGTCAAACCCATTAACGCGAAATCGCGTTACATAAAATCTCGTTTAAAAGGAAGTCCTAGTAAGGATCCTTCACTATACTCGCTATGTTTCATTCTTCTAGCCCAGTGCATTTAGAAACTACTTTGTAGAAAACCTTAAAATTTGGTGAGTAGGTACAAAAATGAAGACTTCATGAAATGACGTTAATTAAAAACTCGGAAATAGCATCTAATATATTTTATTTTATATTTTAAAATCCTTACGTCAAGGATAACTCACCAATTTTCAAGGTTTTATAGAAAGTAGTTTCTAAATGCACTGGACTAGAAGATTGTAACATAGCGAGTATAGTGAAGGATCCTTACTAGGACTTCCTCTTAACGCAAAGTAAAAGCAGTTATCCGTACTTAAAACTTAACGTTAATTTATTCGTTTAAAGCGAACAATTTCAGCTGCCCCATCGACTTGGCGTTAACGGGGTGCGACTGTAGTACAGAAGGTGTTGCCATCTGGTAGAGTGGAAATGTGGTATGTCTATAGACGCGAATCAACAAAAACCATTATACAGATTGATATACGTTTTTAACAAGGTGAATTTTTTTTTTTTTTTTTTATGAATGTGAATTACTTTTGTCGAATTCATTGTGCGGCTTCCCTTTGTAGATAGGAGTATATAAAGTGTGGAATCAAAGGGTTTCTACCTGTTCTTCAAATTCATATCTTTAACATATGCCACAGTATAAATTATACTAATGTAAATTTTAAAGTTTCAAAAACATAATGAAACTCGAATTCCCGACTGTACATACTCAAAGATACAAAGCTTAAGCACATTGAACTTGTCAAATTTAACTGATGTTTATTAAAAAATATTAAGAACTAGATATATCTTCTCTTAAACAAATATATTTATGAATAAACGAAATAGTTATCACATAATATTTTTTTTTACCTGGTAAAACTTTTATATAATTCTACATTTTTATGTTTAAAATTAGTGTATGGAATTTTAGTTAAACTGACGTTTTTATATTTTTTCAGGGCTCTGAAACTTGCTGTAGCTCAACCCATTTCTTTAAATATTTATGATACCCATTTCTATGCAAGGAATGATGGAAGTCTGGATTTCGAAAGGTAAGTCAAAATACTTATAACTTTTTACCGTTTAGTTCTTATTCATATGATTGTAGCTAGATTACAAAGATCATATACAGGTATTTCTTTAAAAGGAAGTGCCATTTAAAAGTGTAAGAAATCAATACAAATAATATCTTTTATAATTTCTTTCAGCACAAGCTCATGTTTCCAGCTTTTA
Source organism: Linyphia triangularis (assembly GCA_963978545.1). Classification (NCBI taxonomy): domain Eukaryota; kingdom Metazoa; phylum Arthropoda; class Arachnida; order Araneae; family Linyphiidae; genus Linyphia; species Linyphia triangularis. Next base: position 23,055,954 of record OZ021726.1, on the reverse strand, counting down.
GAAAATGATGTAATTATAGAACCGAAAAAAGTGATGAAAATTCTTAACAGAGCCAAATCACCAAGTGTTCGAGAGTTATATTCGAACTACAGCCTTGTAGCAATAGAGGTAGGTTTGCAACATCATTTATAAATTGACTTATGTAGCCTTCATTACTAATATAAATGACACATTTCTTTATTAATCACTTTAAGTATGTAGCGATGTAATCACATAAAATTGCAAGTTCAACTCATCATAAACTAGGTGGAATAAAAAAAAAAAAGCTGTACGAGAAGTGCAGAGGAACAGATGTAATCAAATACATTCAAATTAAGCCCATTACATTTTTGGAACCATCTGCTGAATGGATGTCTCTTTTTTAATATCCAAGATCTTCAATTAGAAAAAAAATTAGAGTCCGAATTAGAGGCAGGCTTGGATTATTGTCTGGATTATATTTACGAGGACTTTAAGATCCAGACAGTCGCCAACTGAAATTCTCTGAAGAAGAAGAGAACAAAATGGAAAAAGATTCTGAGGAAGCCTTTGATCCACAAAGAGATGTCGAGTCAATCGAGGAACACTTTTTATTCACTAACTTATTATAATCACTGCTTTAAATACTTTTTAATAACATTCCAAGTAATTGCACAATAAAAAGAAATAGAATCGGTCTTCTTCTTCTTCATCTGGAAACTTAATAAGTATTTATCATAATCATAGATCTTTAATAAATAAAAAATTGCAACATGTTTGATATAAATATGTAATAACAATCACTATTTCAGATTAGTTTTTAAATTTAATTTTTCCTTTCAAAGAAAGCTCTTCTTCTATTTTTAATCGTTTCATCGATTCAATCAAAAAATTTCCACGTTTTCGACAGCTTACTTTTGCGATAGTTGTTATTTCAGCGCTTTTCCAACAGCGAGTCCCTTAATTAATATTCAGTATTGCTCGTCATTGCGTCAGAGGGTTTGGGTTCACACATTTGTGGTATAGTATTTTTTTTTTATCTAGGCACAATCCCACTGTCACATACAATGCGTGTTTTCTAGAGCTACCATTGGACACAACACTTCAAATTCATTCTGATTCATTCCATTGTTATCTGTCGAAATTGTAACACGTTCATGTACTCTCTCTCCCACTTAATACATTTCCAAGACTCGCCACACTGCATAATTTACAAAATGATGTAAACATTTCAAATATATTTATCTGATATAATATTGTTTTTTTTGCATTTAATATCTAATTTTTTACACAGACAGTTTTAGGAGCACAATGTTGTAACTTGGCCACATTTAAGTTCTTATATAGGAGATTCTTAAAAACGAAAATCATAACAACCACAAAATATTAAGGGGGTTGAATTGATAGGGGATTTTTTGAGATTGAATACCCAGCAAAATAAAAATTAATGCCGTATAACAACTTTCTACAATGTATTCTTTTGTTGACTTGTTAAATTTTTCTTTTTCTAGAATTGTGCTACAAGTAGAGAGGTCTATAAAATGCTGTGGAGCGAAATAGCAGTTCTCGTTGTAGCTGCTCTTATAGCTTTTGTATCATTCATATTCTGCATCCTCATATGTGTCATGTATTCAACGTGAGTAGATTTTATGTATGAAAAAAAAATATTATAACTGTACCTCAGAGCCACTACTTCAACTTCTAGATAGCTTATAAGTGGTTTCTGTTTTGTAAGCAGATGAATCCAATTGAATACTTTCCCCCATCTATGCTACGTAATCGGTTGCTCATGGTTACAAACAGATTCTAACTAGTTTAGGGGAAAGAAGCTATTATAGATCTGTATGGAGATTGTTAAGACTTCTTCTGCTTCAAGTCAATAACCAAGCAAGCACTATCCAGAAGATGTAATTAGAGATTAGCGAACAGTTTATGGGATATAACAATAACAGTTCACGGGATATAACAATTCATGGGATATAGCTGTATAGCAATAATTCATTTGAATAAATCTGCTTGGGTAGCAGAAATCGCTTGTGAGTTATCCAAAAGTAATATAAAAAAATAGTTACGTTCTAATCAACTTATCTTTCAAATATTAGATGCAAGTAGTATTTTGAAATATAGTCAAAATCGGAAGGAACAAACGCAAGATGTGATGCTTTATGGACTTACATGACTGATGTTTAAACATAACAGAAAGCTGTTGATAGAACAAAAAGAAAACTAATAAAATTTGGAGTATTTGAAATCTAGGTATTGTCGTTAAGTTGTCCTTAGTAAAAAAAAAATTTTTAAATGATGATTTTTTATTATAATAAAATTCATTTTCTCATTATCTTCACATGTGGCCCACCTGATGGCTTGATTAATTAGCGCCATGTCCTCAAATTCCAAAGAATCCTTGGGTAGGCATCAATGTTCCTTGTGGTTAATCCACGTAAAGCTCTAGGTCCTGGCCTTATTTGCCTTTAAAGCCCAACAAAAAAAAGGCATTAAGTGTACAATAAGCTTGTATACAAAATTTCATGATAAGATCCGTTGGTTACTTCAGGGTTCAGACAATTCTAAACTTTTGATGTTTCGTTACAAACCTGTCCTGCTCTAAGTTCAAAATTTCAACCAACCACCTGATACCTCGAATGCTTATATATCCTAATTACAGTATTTTAGTTAACGGCTTTTCTAATAATTGCAATTGACATTTCAGGTACAAGAAAAAGCTGAAGAGAATTTCATATTGTGAGTATAGAATTTAATTCATTTCTTTTATGATGAAGAAACTAAGTAGCTGTAACTTAACAAACTTTACAAATTAAATCATCAAATAGGCTTTTCAAAAATTAAAAAGAGTTCAGTTTTTTTTTTTTTTTTTTTTTTTAGTTTATTTTATTTTTTTATTTATTGATGTTAGAGGAAGGAGGAGTGCGCTCTATTTTTGGATAATGAGTGGCAAGAAATTGAAATGAAAAGATAAAAGTGAAATGAAAAATAATTTCAGAATGGCGTATTAATTGTTGATTTCATACATTAGCTAAAATAAGTGGATCAAAACTGGAATTCCAAACGAAGGAAGTAAATAAATATTTTGAAAAAAAAAAGCCTTTTTCTTAATTCACATTGGGGTTTCTTTTTCTTTCACGGTAAAATAAAAAAAAACAATTGATCATTTCTGATATTAAATTTCAGTCGCTAAAATTTAAATTATAATTAAAAATTATTTAAAGATTGATATGAACTTCTATATTAGAGTCTTTACTAAAATTTTATAACTGATTAGAGAATATTATTTTAGATTTCCAGCAAATTAAATGCTAGATTTTATTTTCTAATCGAATTTTAACTCGTGCATAGAAACCCTAATTATGTGAAGAATTTCTTGAGTGATCACATATTGACTGTTGAATATTGAAATTTTAGAATTTTAGTGCAATTTTATTATTGCTTGAATTTCTTTATATCGCATTTTTCGCTTAGTATTAGAATATTATAACCCTAATTTTACTCATTGAGAATTAGTTAACTTAAAAATGTGTTTCTAGGTTTATAAGCATACTTATAAAACCAAATTTTCCATTATCAAATTTTTAAATGTATTTATAGTGTAAATGTGAACTAACAAAAGATACAATTTCTTTTTCAGTTCAAACTGTGTATTTGACAGAAAATGGGTAAGATAATGTACCATATTACAATTTTTGTTCAAAACGAATATTTTTACAAAAACTAATAACCTACATTATGAAATAAAAATATGGCACTTAAGTATCTCTTAAGGTTTTGGTGTAAAGGGTAGATAGGTGTAAAGGCTGTAGATAAAATTATGCACTATTTATTTACTTAGTGTAGATTGGTTGGTTGTTTTCAAATAATCTGGCGCCGTCAGCAACACGAGGGCTATAATGCGCCGAAACATTCGTCATTTGACAAGCCAACATACATTTACAAACACCCATGCCTTACGCGGGACTCGAACCCGCAACCTCGTGGTCTAGGAGCTAGCACGCTAACCACTGTACCAGCTTTAGGCACTACGCGGGCCCGGATTTGGCCGGTGACATATTTTTCTGCGGCCCACCGGCACCACAGAAGATTTAAAAAAAAAAAAATTATGGTATAGAATTTTTCTTACATATTTGTAATTTATCCGAAGTAATCTGTGTTAATTATGAAGAACAGAGTTCTCTACTAAGTGCCCGAAGAAACTATATGAAGAAGCTTTCAGTAAAGTGGTTTTCATCACGAATAACTTAATAACTTAAATAAATCTCATTTGGACAATTTATTAAAATTGATTGCAACAAATACTCCAAAAGACATGACTGTATCATAAAATAAATAGAACAGTTTCGATAGTCATCGTCTCACAATTGATATCTGCTAAAACGGATTAATTTAGAAGTATATTTTAAATACTTTTATTACAAGTCAGGTCGATTCGCAGTGTCACGTGGAAACAAAAGATTCACTTCCTTTTTTAGACTTTGATTTACTAATAATAAAAATTATTATTTTTTAATTATTTGAAGAAAAAGAAAAAAGAATCAAATATCAATTGCATTTTTATTAAGATAAAAAGTAATATTTTTTTCCAGTTTTCAGAAATGTTATGTATTGTTAAATCGATAATAATTAAAGATACATATTTTAGTGTATCCGGCCTTCGAAAAGCTCCAACATAAGTCATACGGCCAGTCTCTAAAAATTAGTGGCGAACGCTGCACTATACCGTTTGGTCGGCTTATTTAGTGTAGGAAAACAATTCTGGAAAAACTACAGAATCATGATCTCAATTATTCATCAATTATCATTTTCTAATTTTCTACTTCATTTTACCATCCTGTATTTTATGAAATCTATTGAAAATGCAATTTCATTTTAAATTAATATAAATACTTTTTTTTGTACTTTTAGGGGTCATCCACCGATTCTAAGTCCTGCAGAGTACGTAATAATATTTCTCATACAGTGTTAATGATATATTTTTGTTAATTTGTACAATTTCAAGTAATATAACATAGGAGAATGTATTACCCAATTTAGGTATACTAGTTTAACTATTAGTACAATGCATAACAAGATTGAGTAGTTCTTTCCAAAGGAAAAAAATTAACCGAAATCAAATTAATTTAACTATAGAGAATTCCTCATGATCTATTATTTTAAAGCAAGTATATCTAAATGTGAAGAACATGATGCGAAATAATCATAAAAATGGTTATTTTCAAATTATATTATTAAGAAAACTGGATATTGGTTAAAATGGTTATTTCAAAATTAAAAATGATTATTTTCAAATTAAATTATTAATGAAATAAAATTGGAGCTAAACGAACTATAATACATTCTGATAGTTTCGAAGCTTTAGTTATAAATATATATGTAGACGTCGTGAAATTGAGAAATACAAACTAAATTATTAACCTAAAAAAACCTAAATTATTATTTAACCACAAAGTTGGTTAAATAAATAGTAAATTACCAAATCATATATTTAAAAATTACAAAAAAATTACAAAATAATTACAAAAAATTACTAAATCTTTGTAAGAAATTACGAAGTAATTCTAAAGAATTGCGAAATAATTAAAAAAAAAATATTATTAAATTATAAATGAAATTATATTTGAAAATTAAAATATAATTCGGAAAAATAAGAAAATAATTTTGAATAATTAAAAAATAAAGTTTAAAAATTACAAAAATAATAATAATAATTATAAACTAAATTTCCAAAAATCTAAAAAATAATTTTAAAAAATTAGAAAATAATGAATTATGAATCAAAAAAATATATAAATTACAAAACAATTTTTTAAATTTATAATATAGTTTTAAAAATTTAAAAATAACAAACTATTTAAAAAAATTATAAAATTATTTTAAAAATTGCAATTTTTTTAAAAATACAAAATAACTAAAAACTTACAAAAAGTCTACAAAATTAATAAACACTATTTTTCTCATTTTGATTACACTGAAATTTTCGCATCTCAAGAACAACACGCACTTTCTCCTTTGTTGATTCAGAAAAATTTATTTTTGAGTTGAATATAAATATTTTCAAGCTCAAATCTGTGTTCAATGTTTGTAGTAAAACTAAACGAATAGTGACTGAGAACACAACGAAATAAGAAATGAATGATGAGTAATGACGGTGTACATAGTGGCGAGTTAAAAAACAGTTATGTTTTTTAAAAACAACGAGTTAAAAACTTAACTGTTTTTTTAACTCATAAAATTTTTTACAAAAAATAAATTTCACTCCTAATAATGAAGTTTTCTTTGTCTTATGTTGAAAATGTTCATAAACTATCATTTCTTTCTTTCAACAGGCAGCAAAGAATTTACGAGTGGCAAGAAATGAATGCTCCATTGGCGGATGCAGCCTCTTTTCGAAGTTATCCCACGTTAAGATAACGAAAGATTCAATTTCAGTAACCATAACGAACATTATGAGCTTTCTTGAATTTGCACACACAAGTATCTGTGTTGAAGGTCAAATAAAGGGCTGGGAATACAAATAAGCCAAAGACCACTATTTTTCAGATAATGACCTAACGATTTTGTGTTTTCCTTTACCAAAAAAATTCATTCATAGCTGTGTATGAATTTTGTGTTTCTCATATAGACCAACACATTTGTGCAGGAATTATTTCTTTGATAACGGTGTAAAAACATTTCTCTTATTCAAAAAGTGTATTATAATACATTCATGGTCTGTATCTAAGGTATCGATAGCTCCAAAAATGTGGTCTATTTGTATTCTAAGCTCAAAAAATGTGTTATAAGGATATGTTTGAAAGGAAAGATGAAAACAACTCTGACTGATGTAGGTATAGAAATAAGGTAGACTGATAAATAGCAGTTGTTAACACAATCTTCCGACTCTGCAATCAATCACAGATATACAACTGTAACTTGAATTGCTCGTAATTGGTTTCTGTCCCACATGCAGATGAAGCCAATTGAATTTTCACCACTGTTCACAATCTAAAACTGTCTAATAGGTCGTATTAAGTTACCAACAGACTTTGGTTACTTAGTACGGCCTATTACATACTTTTAGATGGGGAACAGTATGGCGAAAGGGTTTTTTTTGTTTTTTTTCTTCTGAGGAGAGCTGTTAACGTACATCTAAAATATAACATAATAACATCTAAAACTGTGTAATAGGTAGTGCTAAGTTATCAACAGACTTTGGTTAGTTACTTAGTACAGCCTATTACAAACTTTTAGATGGGGAACAGTATGGCGAAAGGGTTTGGTTTTTTTTGGTTGGGAGAGTTGTTAACATAGATCTCTATGTTGAATGTTAACCATGTTCGACTACAAATCTATATCACTGATCTCTAACTACAATTTCTGGATAGCTTATAAGTTCACTGTTTCTGCTCTGCCAGCAGATGAAGTCACTTGAATACTTTCCCCCATCTATGATACGTAATAGGTTGCTCATGATTGCAAACACATTCTAACTAGTTTAGGAGGAAGCAATTTACTCTCTTCCAAGCAATAAGAAACCCGCTGCCAGTTCCATCATTACATAATGAAACGCTGTGGTGGAAAAATGATTCATTTTTTTCCCCGGTGAGACTGTCATGCGAGGGATTTGTCATACGATACTTACGCTTCTTATCCTGTTTGTTACTCTAGAAACTAAATGTATGAACAGTTATGTATAATTTCCTAGAAATGCCGTTGTTATATAAAAATGATTTATTTTTAGTTTACGCATATATTAATACTATGATATATCATCCATGTATGTTACTTAACTGGATAGATTTCTGCGCATGAGAAAGTATCAACGGAAGCATGTCGACAGAAAGCCTTATTAAATGAACGGAACTTTTTTTGAAAAACAGTTTTCTAACATGTGGTTGATAATTGCAAGAGAGAAGAATATTAAAAGAGGACCTATATGCAACAATGGTGAACACGGGAAACTCAGTTTTGTGAAAAATTATTATTATACTTCTCCAAGTAGGGTAAATTTAATTAAACACATTCAGGAAAAAACTTGCATCAAATTACGTTTTAGGCTGAAAAGTTTAAACACGTTGATTGTAAATAGCGGTGATTGAGCGAATTTTCCCCTTCTAGAAATCAGTTTTATAGGGTTAACAGTTTAGCTTTCAACATCAACTAGTATGTCAAGAAAAGGTTAGATGGTAAACATATTATAGATTATTGCATATGGCTTCAAATTAGAAAATGTTATGGTGTAAAATGCTTTTCTCTTGTTCCAAAGAAAGCCTCATAGGCATTAAAACATAATTTTGCATGATTAATGCTTTTGTTCAGGTTTTATTCTGTGGCATTAATTAAAGTAATATTTCATTTTAATCTTGATTGTATTGAGTTGGTGGCATATTAAATTTAATGCAATTTTATAATCCAAGAAGATAATATAAGTAATGTTGAGTTTAAACTATTACTTAACTTTCTTTAATTTTTTTTTTTTTCCTTTCTTTTTTTTTCTCTTGGTTAATGGAAATCAGCAATCTGAAGAGACACTTGGTCAAAGATGCAGGTGAATCCCTGTCTACTTATTTCTATACCTCCGTCTTATTACTGCACGTTGATAAATGAAAGTTCAGATCGACATATTGAATTTAGTAGACTAAACTGACCATTTTGGATTAAATATTTAATATATCGCTCTCTTGTTTGAAATGGACCAACTTGTGTCATCGAACCATAAGCGGGTATAAGAAAGAAATTGAAATGAACTTGTAGACTTATTTATTGACAATTTCATCTTAAATTATGATCTATGTTTTGTATAGAGATTCATGCTTGTATAGTTTTTTAATTTATTAATATTTTAAATATGCATATTTGTGTAATTTTATTTTCATGAATGAAAACAATAAATGTGTTTAGTTATTTTACAAGACTATAATTAATTATGCAGCGAGTTTCCAGACATAATTTGACCATAACTATATTTTAGCATGCTTTAAATAAGAAGAAAAAAAAATATTTTTCGTATTCGCTATACTGTGTCTAAAATAAATTTTAAATAGTATTACATTTATGTAAAAATTATACAAAATTTTTCTTTAAATTTTTTTTAAATATATCAACTTAAGATGTCAAACTGTACATTTTGTTTCAGCTCAACAATAGAAGCAAATTTCTTTGTAATAAATTCATTGAAAATATTGTAAATGTAAGTATAAACTTTTTAATCAGATATTTATTTTTCGATAAAATTTAAATTTTCATTAAAGTAAGTTACACAATCATTATACATTAAAATAAATAGCATAAAATCAAACATCTAAATCACATAATTTTAAATTTCGTAGTCACTTCAAAATTTACAATTTACCCAGCCATTCATTAAAAACATGTGTGCCTTCCATTAGTTCTTCCATTAGTTCGCTTAATCGTTTCAATTGCTCTGGTGTCAATTCATCCTTACCATTGCCAATAACACCTTTACGAAAGAAATTAACAGCCTTTGGGGGATTTTTTGTCGAAACTCTTTCCTCATCCGAAATACTTGGACGAATCACCGAAAGATTCTTTTTCATGTAATCAAAACTCGTATGTACCAATATCCTGTTCAAAACCGTTTCATCCTCTTTAATTTCCTGGAAATATCCTTCCCCTATGAATTTCGCTATCCTCAAAATTTCCTCTTTCGTGTTTCTTGTAAGCTTCTCGTAGGATATCAGCAGAACATTCTCACTGTCTTCATCAGATAGGTAAGACAGGACATGCTCAAAGTAACGTCCATAACCTATGTTCCCAGTCAAGAAACTTTCGAAGAATTGTTCAAAATCTAAGATCTCATCTATCAAGTTCTGCATGAAGTGATAGTAAGATACCAATGTGTCTTCTGGATTTCGATAAATATACAAGTACTTAGCCTTTGGATTCTTCTTCAAGATAGTAAACGGCAGGTGATGTTTATAAATTCGGGGCTCTTTCAGTGCTTCGATAGCTTCAATACCAACCATATCTATGAAAGGAATGGTTTTAGACATCATGTCTTCCATAGTTGGAGGTATGCTGCCTTTGGATATTATCTGTTGAACAATGTACTGCATCCAAGTCGTGCCCGTCTTAGGGTAAGATGCAATTACTATATCACCATCGTGGGGCATATAGTCTAGGATACTTTCAATCGTGTCTTTGAAGAACCAAGGTAGGTTTGGAAATGGAAGTCCTCCAATGATTTGGAATCTTTTGGGGTTTGCAGATGTTTCAGTCATAGCGTTACAATGTAAACTAGAAGAAAATGAGTTGTTATAATGTTTAAATATACAAGATGTTTTACAGGGCATACAGTAACAAATCTCAACCCGTTAGCGATCCGTTGGTTGGTTGTTTTCAGATTATCTGGTGCCGTCAGCAACACGAGGGTTATAATGACCGAAACATTCGTTAGCGATCAGCGTTACAAAATTGTATAATCCGAATTTCGAACTTTTTGCATGAACCTTTCTTCGATTTTGCCTAGTTGGTTGGTTTGTTCACTCAACGACCTAATTTTATGCACAATGACGGCTAATTAGGTCGGGATCTAAAGCTTAACGTGGGTTCCGAACCACAATGAAAATCCATGCCTAACCCGTTACTTAGGTTCTAAAGGGGTATAAAATCGGAACAAGGAGAGTACCTAAAGATTTACAATTAGACCAAGACGACTACTGTTGCATAGAAGGAACTTTTCGAAGTGCAGCATAATGGTTTAGCGTAATGTTGCTAGAAAATCATTATAAACTGTGAGACAGATACCCATGGTTGGTTGGTTGTTTTCAGATTATCTGGCGCCGTCAGCAACACGGGGGCTATAATGCGCCGAAGCATTCGTCATTAGACAAGCCAACATACATTTACAAACACCCATGCCTAACACGGGACTCAAACCCGCAACCTCGCGGCCTAGAAGCTAGCACGCTAACCACTATACCATTTGGTCGGCATAGATACCCATGGAATTTGTAAAACTACTTACCTTAATCGGAATTTGCAAAAATTAAACCATGTGTACTGCTACTCCGCGAATTATTGTACAAATTAAAACATTCAATTTGAAACAAAAATGGCAATTTTTACTATAAATAAATTTTGGCCAGCAAAAAAATAATTTGACTAGATAGTACATTATCCCTTATCATATCTATACTTAATCATTTTCAACTTCATTGTGAGTAACTCTGTACATTTGGTGGAGATCCCTATTTGGGTAATCTATAACAACTTAGAAATGGTTTATAGATAGCTGAAATACGGAGACCTGTGGCTAGAAAAAGTAATCGGCAAACTCGTTAGTTAAAACAGCCACTGATTAGCAATAGAAAAATTAAAAACATTTTTAAGAGCTAACTTTTTTCCCCCAAGAACTATGTTTTTAGGAATCGGTATTATGTCCACACGACCATCACTCCGCACACGTCTGAAATCGATTCGTGGTAGAGTTGCACTCAAGGGGCTAAAGAGCTGCGGTTTGCCAGAAACTGGGCTTGACTATAAGTGTTTGAAAAGACCAAGAAAGTCACTGGAAGTAAAATAGAATTTCGCAAAAACAGCTCACCAGTTGGTGAAAAAAATCATTATAAAAACTTATATATAATATATATATAAGTTATACTTAAGTTATAATACTACTTCTCCGTATTATATTAAGAATCGGGAATCAATAAATTAAATCCTTTTTGAAAGTCTGGAATCTTAGGGAAAAATAGGTAATATTTAAAATACTTATAGGTGTACAGGTCTATAGGAGGCAAAACTAAAGAAAGAAAAGTTCGTCGTACCTGACAATGGAAGGATTGTAGCTGACCGTGAGTTCGTAAACACTATAGGGGATCTTCAGAAAGAAGTCTGGATAGCATTTACCGAGTTTTAAAAAAAGTTTTTCGTTTAACAACAAGGACCCAAAAGGCAGAGATCATGGAACGAATGTTGAAAACCTTACAAGATATAATTACCTATAGTTTGAAAGTGCATTTCCACCACTCCCACATCGATGACTTGCTCCAAAATTTGGAAATTGTGAGCATGGATCTAGGTTTTAAGATTTCGTCAGTAAATCAAAGAGATGAAGAGCGGAGGTATCGTGGAAAGACTTTGTGTATCTCTGGTGGTTTTGCTGCTAGTGGATGCTGAAAAGAGTATTCCAGGTGTTCCGACAAGTTTAACAATACAAAGAATGCTTTGAGAGATATAAAACGTGTTTGTGTCTGATTGACTATGTGTTTGTTGAGCTTAAAGTTAACGCACATTTTTTTAAACTTAAAATTCGTTTACCTCTGTCAATTTTCAATTAAATTGGCTTATCACTTTAATTCATTTATTTAATTTCTTCGAAACGTGTTTGAATTTATGATACTCAAAACAATAAAATTCAAGCTGAATAACCAAACAACATTTTATAGACCCGTGTTATTTATAACGGAATTTTGTAAAAAATGACGAAGGAGAAAGACAGGTGGCGTTGGTTGGTAAGAGTTTAAAGGCGCAAGGGCTTCACTAGGACCATGCGACGCAAGGGCAACACATGGGCCATACTGCGCCACGGGTGGCATGAATTTGTTGGTTGGTTGAATTTTCCTGGCACTAGGGCTAAACTGCGTCGAGTGGCATAGGTTGGTTGTTTTCAGATTATCTGGCGCCGTCAGCAACACGAGGGCTATAATGCGCCGAAACATTTCGTCATTTGACAAACCAACATACATTTACAAACACCCATGCCTAACACGGGACTCGAACCCGCAACCTCGCGGTCTAGAAGCCAGCACGCTAACCACTATACCGTTTGGCCGGCACGAGTGGCATAGGAAAAATAATCATAAACAAATGTTGGACCCCATTGAGACTAGTAGAGGGCATTACACTTTTTTTATATTTTTTTATTTATTAGGTATACATAAGAACTATACTTTTTATCAAATTAGAAAAAGAAAAAAACACGATATAATAGTGAATATATCAGTCTACGTATACAGCCAGCGTCAAAAGTGAACATACACCTTCAAATTTCAAAAACTTAGTTTTCAAATGCGTACTTAGTAAGTAGGGAAAATGATAACTTTTATGCAAAACAATTATATATCCCAAAAAGGTATAAATAAAGAAGGGGTGTCCTCCAATTGTAGACTCAAATACGAGGCATTTGATGTTATTACTAAGATATTGTTACCCTGCTTCGGCGTAGCATAGCCCTAATGTAGCTCTTTGGATATGAAAAATCCAATGCAACCAATTAACCACCTGATTTCATAAAAGTTTTCCTAGCGTTTTTCCTATCAAATTAGTAAATGCGCAGGTGTTGGTTGGGTTCTCCTTAAAGGGATCCAAGATTACAAAGTACTGTATTCTTGGTTTGATTTGTACGTTCAAAGACCTACTTTTTGCACAATAGACTGTTAACCAGGCCGGTAACCACAGCTTAACATGGATTCCGAACCATAACGAATATCCATGTTTGACCCAGGAATCAAACCAGTACCTTTGTCATGCAAGTCCAAAACGCTAACACCACAACCAGGGTTGCCAAATGTAGTATTTTTAATACTACGCTGATTTATTTCCCACACCTATATTTCGGCATAGTGCCTTTCTTAGTGCTTTTCAAAATGTAGGGAGACATTTTGAAGTACTATTGATATTTCAATAGGTTAAAATATTATTAAATATACTATGTCCAAAATGCATTGTGAAAAACTGCCAACCTAAGATTGGTTGGTTGATGTGTACGCTCAACGACCTATTTTTATGCACAATGACGGCTAATCAGGGCTGAACCTACAGCTTAACGTGGATTCCGAACCACAAAGAACATCCATCCCTAACCTGGGGTTCGAACTCGGCACCTTTGGCATGCATTGGTTGGTTGTTTTCAGATTATCTGGCGCCGTCAGCAGCACGAGGGCTATAATGCGCCGAAACATTCGTCATTTGACAAGCCAACATACATTTACAAACACCCATGCCTACACGGGACTCGAACCCGCAACCTCGCGGTCTAGAGGTTAGCACCCTAACCACTATACCGTTTGGTCGGCCCTTTGGCATGCGAGGCCAGAGCGCTAACCCCACAGCCATTAGATGGGACCTACCTTAGAATTTTAAGTCCGAGGTTTGGTAACGCTGCCCACAACCATCAGGTGGTGTTTCTACTCTCGTGATTTAAAGTAAAAGTTTTATCATAATAAACCAAACTATGTTTAGTGTGATGTAGTTCTATTTGAAAAATTAAACAGCTAAATTACTTTTAGCGATCGGATAAACCATATTGTATCCTCACTAATTTTACACAAATAGGTGTTAGTGTTGGAATTTTTGTATTCGAATCAAAACAGTTTAAAAACATTCACTCATAAAAAAAATGTCAGTATATACCTTCCCCTCTCATCCAAAATATTTTATATCCGAAACCTGTAGTCTAGAGTCGATTTGAGAAATACTGTCCTTTACGGAACTATTATATTAGACTAAAAAAATTACAACTCAAACATATGTACACTAGTTTTCGTGATAACATAAACACACTCACCTGCAATCTTGAAAGCCAATGATACTTTAAAAGTGTCAGAAAAATAGTCAAAGACTCCTGTAATCTTATTAAGATCTTGTAGAAGTTTATACTGTAATATGATTTCGATGTAATTTTGTAAATTAGATGGAACGATAAAACGCACATGCCTATTTCGACTTAAGGTTATTTGCGCCAATGCTGCAGCATTTGAGTATTTACATATAGTATTCCTGATGCGCAAGAACATAAATTATGCTTTGCCCAATGCGCCCGCTTCCAACTACGATCACAGCCATCCTGATTGCTGTGTGTTTAGTGCTCTGACCTCGCATACCAAAGGTGCCGGTTTCGAATCCTGTGTTAGGCATGGATGCTCGTTGTGGTTCGGAATCCACGTTAAGCTATAGATCCCAACCAGATTAGCCGTCATTGTGCATGAAGATAGGTCGTTGAGCATACAAACCAACCAACCCAAAGTAACGTCGATCATATGTGTTGCCAACTTGGCACTGAAGTAACACGTCTTTGTTGTCAGCTCAAGACAATGGAATCATCCCGAACTCATGACTTAGAGGCAGAACATTAGCTTAGTATTCAATAGGACTCAGTTTTAGTTTCTTGCTAGGAATTTATAAACTCCCCTTTCAAAAATGATTTGGCATACTTGTTATTGTCACATGTCTTGTTGTACGATTTGATTGGAATTTTTAGGAAGTTCTCAAGATATAATGTTTTCCTTTTTAGTGTCATATTGCCTTTTAAATTCTTCTAAAAGGCTTCACTTGAATTTCGGACAATTTTCCATAGTTAAGATGTCGTTTCTGCCCATCAGTATATTGTAATTTTGAATAGAACACCATGTATCAAATGGAATTGCATAGCGAAGTACTTGATTTTTATAAGAATGTACTTTCATTAATTTATTTGAGTAGAATTTACTCGGGTAGAAAAATAAAAATGATGCAACATAATTGTCATGAAGAAATCCTTTTTATTTTCTAGTGTAATGCGTTTCTAATTATGTACTATTTTATAATCTCTTATATGCAGTTATAATATTTCCTTTTTTTTTTTTTTTTTTTTTTAAATTTGACAGTAAGTGGTGTCTACTTCATTTTTCAATGTCGATTTCACATATTTCGCTTTGGGTTAATACGATGTCAATTAATGTTTGAATTATTTATACAATATAGCAGCAATTTTTTTTTATCTAGGCTTAAAATTTTTTAAATATGATAATGTTGAATACTTGATTTATCATACAGGGATTTTAGTGTTTGTACCTCATATGTTTGTGTACCATTATAAGTGTAGCGCTTTTACACTTCCACTCAACTGTACGAAAACGGCCCTTTTCTACTTTACTTTTATTCCAGCAGATGGCAGCACCACAAATATAATTTTAAGCAGAAGAGGTTTCATAAAAAAAATATAAATAAACAAATAAATAAAATAAAACGAGATATCTCATTGAAATACCTGTGTTCGAAAATCGAAATTTGAGATTTATATGAAATATCACAAGACTAGTTGCGGCAGGTGTTTAAAAAGTGAAAATTTGCAATTTTCATAAATTATACGCGTTTTACTTAGAAACAATCGGAGTTTAAATCAAATTATGTTACCATCAGATATTTTAAAAATAACTTTGAGCAATAATTTTATTTGAAGTGCAATTTCATTTATTATTTATTTAATGTTACAGATAATAACGATAATTTTTTGAACGAATTAACCACTGCCCGTCGTTTGGGAGCCATACAACTTTTAATAAGCATTTCTTTTTTTTTTACTTTATAACACGGAAATAATTTGCATTTCAGCTTTGTTTATATAAATGGAACATGTAAAATCCTAATTTGTTATAGTATTTTGAACATAAATCTTTTTTTTTTTTTTTTTTTTTTTTACATTCTCTCACCATTCCTGTCCAGGGACGTAGCCAGATATTTTTTTCGCGAGGGGATATGAAATTGTAAGTCAACAAATCATACAATCATTTTTGTTATTAATGCCAAATGTATTTAGTGTGATCCAAATAACAGGTAATTTTTTATGCATGTTTAGAAATTTAAAAACATTTCAATAAATGTACCATTTTAAACAACAACAAAAATCCTTTGATTTTTGCGTTCTAATTGCAATTAGAAAAATTTTGGGAGGGATATATCCTCATATCCCTCCCCCTGGCTACGCGCCGGTTTCTGTCGAGTGACGACAAGCACCTTATTTGGATTTGTTTGGAGACTGGACAAATAAGAACAAAATAAGGCGTCTCCCTTCACCAAAAAAAAAAAAATTCACCTAAAAAAGTTTTTTTTTCTTTCTTTCCAGCAGGTTTACAGTAAGGTGTAGCAATTTCTCGTCTCAAGTAAAATAAATATTACACTTTACAGAGTTTACACCGCATATCGTAAGCAGAATAAAAAGAATGCCCATAAAAGTTTCAAGCAATTTGACAAATATTATTAAATAATTGAAAGAATACAAAGATTTTTAACTTTTTTTATTTTAGTTGGAAATTCCCTCACTATATATATGTTATTTACGTAATTTCAAAGATAAATAAGTAAAACTAAAGAAGTTTTTAATTTATGCATAAAACTATTAACCTAAAAAAGTGGGTCACGGGAAGATTCGCAATTTGATCTTACAAAAATTAGGCACAGCTTAGTTTACAACTATGAAAACTTGAAAACTAGAGACAACTTAAAAACTAGAAAACAACTATGGAAACGATAATTTTTCTACGAAACAATATTTTTAATATTTGCTATCTATCTATATAAAAAAAAGTTAGGAATCGAATTTTGTGTCTCGTGTATCTCAATTTCTCTTGCAAGGAGAACCGTGAAATTTGAAACATAAGTAGTTTCTGCATTCATTTAATTTCAAAAGATTTTTTTTTTTTTTTTTTTTTTTAATATTTAGTTTTTTTTTTTTTTTTTTTTTTAAATTAAATTTTAAAATTTGGTCGTAATGGTAATCCAATGGGACAAATTATTTTCCCCCCTACTCTTCTCTAGCAATAAATACTCGAAACATTTACTTTTTCAATTGAAAAAATTATGGTTCAAATCTTTGAAATGTCCTCTAGCCGATGGAATTAAAAATGTCGTTGAATGATAAAAAAATCAATTAGATACATCATGTTTTAGATAGCACTAAGCCCCATTTTTTCTGCCTTCTTCATCCATCAAAACGGGAATTCCCCTTTTTTCGGCAGGTGCGTGTGTGCGGATGGGAAAATTATGGCGTCATTTTTAAGTGTTGCATGCACAATCCCAAATACGATGTATAAAGCTCATTAATACTTTTAATTGACTTTCTGCTAAAAAACTGATTATTAGCATTTACTTGGTTGATTTTTTCTATTAGTTTTTTTAACAACACATTTAAAAAATTTGCATAATCTAAAATTATTGTTTATGTCCTTGGGTTCTTTTGTATTTCTTAATCGGCAACTTTCAGTTATTTTGAAATCGGCCATCTACCTACAATGTGTTGTTTTAATTTTTGGGAAGAAAAGAATATTCCGGAATTTCGTTCTTCGATAAACAGAGAGTCTTTAATTGACAATGTTTTTACAGTGGTTTTGGGGTGTATGCTATTTATGAATTTTTATTATTCAAGAGCAAAAATCTTTTTCACATGCATCATTCTTATAAGTGCAAATGTTTTTCGATAAACAGAGCGTCTTCAAGTGATTGTTAATTATGAATTTTATAACTTTGGTTTTTGTGTAAATTCTATTGTTAATTATGATTTCTTTTTATTCAAGTATGAAAATCTTTTTCTATTGTTTAATTATTATACGTGCAAAATTGACCTATGTGTGTGTGGGGGGGGGGGGAATAATGCTAAACTATCTTTTAACAGTAAAAGACATATAAATGGTTGCAATGGTTTTTGTGTGAATGTTATTTATGAACTTTTATTATTCAAGAGCAAAAATCTTTTTCACATGCTTCGTTCTTTTGTGTAAATTTTATTGTTAATTATGATTTCTTTTTATTCAAGTGTGAAAATCTTTTTCTATTGTTTAAATGTGCAAAATTGGTCCTTAGGGGGGGGGGGAGGGGGATAATGCAAAATTATCTGGTAACGGTTTCAAAGGCATATGAATGGTTTTTAACACTTTCAACTTGGGCAAGCTACAACCTCAAAAAACTTATTTTTTACGTGACGAGCTAGAGAGAAAATCTGCTTGTGTTAAAAATTTCACACTTCTCCTTGCACCAGTTAAAGCGATACATTAGTGACAAGTCACTGCCCCCTTGTTGCGCTTTCAAGTAAGAATAGTGTGATTTCTCAACAGATTTGTTTTTGTGTGACTTTTATTGTTAATTAGGATTTTTTATTGAATTGATGCCTTTGGTTTGCATTCCCCCCCCCCCCCTCCAATATTCTCAGTGCTTCTGTACCAATATTTCTTTGGCGTTTCTTTTATGATTTTTGTTTGAACGATAATTGTTCTTATTTTATTTAACGGTTGCGGTTAAAGGCCAATATTTCTTTTTGGTTTTTGTGTTCATTCTATTCTTTATTATGAATTTTTCAGGCGTATCCCCTACCGGTTGTATTTTATCGGGGTGTCTACACATCGGGAAAACTTGTGGAAATTTGAAAACATTTCCCGTCAAATCAGGGAATTTTTTAGAATTCCTCATTGTTGTGGCAACTCTGATCATGAATTCCTATCTGGTAACAGTTAGGCGTCTTCAAATGATCTGATATAAAATTGATTGATGAAAAAATATAATGTTTCCTCTGTAAAATACATGAAAGACCCCTCAGGTCAAATGCGCGTACCAAATTGATTTTTTTAATGCGCGTACCCTAGGGTTAAAAAAAAAAAAAAATTGCGTTTCAGATGATGCGCTTTCAACATCGACTTTACTTGTTTGACAGAAGGAATGCTCTTGGACAGTAGGATATAGAAACTCTGGACCATCTTTTTTTATATTTGTCACGATAATGTCCTCTGTTTTATTTAGTTTCATTATCACGTTTTATCATATGCCGTTTCCACTCATAAAACTTCATAACATATTCATACATTAGTAACAAATTGCATTTAATATTACTGGAATCCCCAAAAATGAATATTTTCACTTTGAAAGAGTTCGATCCATAATAAAAAGAAAAAGAAAATGGCATACACGAGTGCAACATAACATCGCCTGTCAACTGATTCATAAGGAGGGAAAGCACAGCTTCTGTGAGTCCGAAGACCGGAGCACCAAGAGGTAGAAAACTCCTACAGATTTAGCTAAGCATTACTCAGACAACTAGCATTGAAGGTCATAAATCAAATCCCCAAAAATGATCAAGATATTTACTAACGGTAGAAAAGTCACAGATCTTGCTGGAAGTGGCATCTACATTGAAACTCCACAGGATAAAATCTCTCTTTCTTAACGTAACCCTAACTTCAGCTATATTTTTTGAAGCGAACTATTAGCAATCAAAGTGGGTCTTGAGACTATTCTGAACGAAAATAGCTATGGAGACCTATGGATTCTCACTGATAGCCGAAGTTCCCTACAACATCTCAATAACTGGACCCACGTCCGAGACAAAACTAGTATTACACAATTACACAACCATTACACAATTTAAATTTCATTTCCCTTCAACATGATATCCACCTCCAATGGATTGCTTCCCATGTGGATCTTTACGGAAACGAATCAGCAGACAAACTCGCAAAGGAGGGTTGCAACCACCCTACCCCTTCCTCTTCAGAGCTCTCTTACCTGGAACTTTACTCTCGGATTAAATCCTAAAATATGAAGATTTGGCTGAACCCCTCACCCTTCCCCACCCACCACTACTGGTATAGAGGTACTAAGCCGAGTCTTCCTTTAGCCCTCACATGTGACAAAAAATCATCTATCAGACTCTCGCGCCTAGCTAATAGCCATCTTAAATATCTTACCTTCTCTTAAGGCAAGAAAAATTACACTCTTTGCCCAAAGTACTACCAACACCAGGCCTCAGCTGAACACATGCTGGACTGTTTGGGTCTCCTTTGGGAGGAAATTTATTCTTCTCCCCTTCTCGTCATTGGCATTTTGTATGTCAACGGATTCCTTGACCTAGTCTGACTCCGTCAGACTGGGTTAGATATTATAAAAACAACAATAACAACATAACCTCACCTTCTTGCAGCCGGAGCTGTATTGGACACACAGGCATGATGCGAGCAAGTGACGGTGTTCCTCGACTCTCTACACTCGACCCACCCACCCCTCACTCTAGCAATCATGATGCTTTTTCTTTATATATATGAAGAAAGTAACGTTTATTGGTTGGAACCCTAAATAGAACTTTCTTCGAAAAAAAAAATTACAATCGAAGAATTGGGGGGATCGATATCAATCTGGTGGTAAATGTATTCAAATTTCTCACGGGTTATTTCAAGACCATTTAGCACCTCTTTTTCACTATGCCCCTTAAAAAAGAAGTAAAAAGTTCTTTTACTCTCCGTACTGTATATTCAACATCGAAATAAGCAAGCATTTTATTAATAAAATCCATCTGGTAATATCCATCTGTCCATAATTTCCTTCTGTAAAGAACACTTAGTTCAATCGGATCCAAGAAGTCAACCACAAACTTTAAATATTCGTTCAGAACACGACCTCAATATGCACGAAAGCTAAAGATCATAATCTTTTTTCAACCCTCCCTTACCCCTATATTGTCTGTCCCGGTAACTAATTTTAAAGAATGGTTTCTATCTTCACCCACAATAGTAACCATTGAAATGATTAGGAATCCAATGGTTGTAATATAGTAGAACACCGATAATCCGCGTACCGATCAACCGAAATGCTAGTTAATCGGAAACATTCCAATCAGTAAATTCAAAATTTGAGACTTTTTTTCTAAACTTGAGAGCTACTTTAATGTAGTATTACTTTAAATAAGGTTATTTGTAAGACGACGTGGGTAATATCCTTGTTCCTTCGTTTCATATTGATCCTATGACACTGATACAATGTTTTTTCGTAAATGATTGGTCATTCGAAAATAATTTATCCGAACGCCCACAGTCCCCAATTGTTTTGGATTATCGGTATTCTATAGTTCTAAATTTTTCAATGTAGTATTATTTACTAGTTACGTATCAGTATCTACAATCGCGTACGAATTTTTTTCACTGAAACATTATAAATGAAAATAGTCAACATATTTTGCTATGATCTAAGCTAAAAGTTGTAAACATTGAAATTGTTACTACAATGCAAGAACGTTTCAGAGCCAAAGGCGTACGACCCAAATACAAGCCACTTGTAAATAAGGCAAAAACCCTCAATCTTTCTTCGATTACCTAATAAAACCGATATCTTAAATTTGCCTTTTTTCCAAGATTCAGGAAGTTCAAAGTGTCAAAAACTATCTTCCTAACTATATCTCTTCTGGCTCAGAAATCTATTGGTATTGTAACTATATGTCACAATTTGCCGTTTCTTGTCATTTGGTTTATAAACTTGTCTTTTTGGGGCGACGACAGTAGCTCTACACTCGATAAGAATCTTCTTTGTATTGAAAGGATTTCGAGATTGTGTGTGATTCTTGGAATGTCCTTGTGCTATATCCATCATCATTAGAGTATGAGCACATACTTATGGTGGTGGCTTTAGCTACTTGGCTTCATAAACTCACATGACTTTATCACTAAACTATACTACTTATTTATAAACAAACCTTCGTACAATCCTCAAATTTATGTAAATCCCAAATTGAATGGTTTATTACTACAAGGTTATTTATCCTCAATCACATGTAGAAAGTGTGACAATCGTCCAAAAAAATCAAACTCGATTTATTTTAACATCTATCGGCATAACATGGCAAAGCTATCCAAAATACCAAAATCTCAATGGTGTCTTCACATTCGTTGAAATTGTACCTCCAATAAGTCTGAAACTATTTATAGAATCTGAAAATATTTAAGACTACAATCTTTAGTTAAAAAACATTAGAGGAATTTAATTTATTAAATATTTTGTTTGTATACTGCTAGTTTTGTTTGATTAGCACAGGTTTGGAAATATATGCGACGATCTTCAGTGACCTTTATTAATAGGATATATTACAAATTTGGAACGTTTAACATCTTTTGGACACCTTATAATTATTTAAACGTGATAAAAAAAAAAGATTACTTTTTCAATGATAGTGCTAGATGAATTTGTATCAAATTTCAGAGTTAATGCTTTGTGAGAATTCGGGCATTGTGATATTCCACATTTAGAAGGCTTTGACTTTTTAAAAGTAATTTACTTGAAATTGTAATTGCTTTGATTACATGTATTTGAGAACATGTTTATAAATTTTCAGCATTCTGTCTCAAAGGGAAATAAGACATTATAATATTTCACATTTAGAACGTTTTACCATTTTTTCATTACAAATGGTGGTGATTCAAAATCGTGTTAGCTTTATTCTACAACGTTTTGCTTGGTGATCATTTAAACCACTATCAACGTCCTGTCTTTATGAGAAATTAGAATATCCATTCAATCCTTTTTAGAAACGTTTGTCAAAGTTTCGAACCCTTAAAGTTGATTTGTCGAGATCGGAATAGCTTACTTTGTTGGTAACATATCCTCCAAATTTAACAGTTGTCCTACTTCTAAGTGACTACAATAAAAGTGGAACATCTGAATTTTCCTTATTTGAAACGTTAAACTCCTTTTCAAACCCTTTAAAGTTGGTTATTAGAGATCAATATAGGATACTTTTTCTATACTTGGTCCTTTTTGACATTTTTGTAAATTTCGATTGTGACAAAATTGGAAGTGGGACATGGTGATATTCCTCGTTTAGAACATTTTATCCCCTTTCGACTCCTTAAAAATTAGTTGAGATTGGAATAACTTACTTTTTCTATGCTTGTCCATGTTGACATTTGAAGGGTTACGGCAAAGAATGATCAGTGTCCGTTTCTCTCAATTCCCCAAAAAAGCTCATTTAAAGTTTCAAGTCACAAGGCTTGTATCAGAGTTGAGGTAAATGATTGCTGAAAATCTCACATACCATGATATTTATTTTCCAGAGGACACCACATGGTTAAACTATCTGCTATAACCTTGCAGATGGGGGGAAAACATCGATTTTGAAAAAATTGGACTGATCGTTCTTTGACGTGGCCCTTTATTTGTAATAAATTACAGAATTGTGGACTTATGGGAAAAGAGAAAATTAATAATGTATCAGTGAGTGAGGGTTTTGGATTTTGTATTATAGAGTTAAAATTTTAGCTTATGCAATACACTGTAACGATTAGCTTATAAAAGGAGTTATGTCCTTCTGGCTGTCTGTTCGGTGACAATTTTCTCAACCAAAACTAGATATGAAAAACTACTTCCGTAACGAAAAATGTCGTCAAGCTCAATAACAGGATGAGATGCGTGAAAATAACTATCGCAAGAAGCCCAAATTGGCAAATTTTGGTGAGTGTTTCTCAATGGTAAATGATGTCAGTTAATTTCATATTTTAAAACAAATTATAATGAAATTGAAAGTTGTGCGTTGTCCCACAAACCTTGTTTTTTAAAATGATTAAGTAAAAATTACTATAAAAAGAGAATAAAAATATAATAAAAGTGTATGAAAAGAGTAAACAGGAATCTAATAACAAGTTATGAAGAGTTCCACGAAATAAGTGATTAGAAAGAGTGCTCAAAATATATTTTATTTTGTTTTGTTTTGTTTTGTTTTGTTTTATTTTATTTTATTTTGTTTAATTTAATTTTATTTCATTTTGTTTAATTTAATTTATTTTATTTTATTTTATTTTATTTTATTTTATTCTATTCTTTATGGCTTTTAATCACTCCGGAATTTGAATATGTGTTAGTAACTATGATATGTATCCGAGTCTTCTTTCCAAATTTTCATAAGTCGAATAACAATGTTATTATATATGTTTAGACTTTAGATACTCTAGGTCAGCGTTAATAGCCACTAGGCGGCTCGCGTCCCAGATTTGGCCCGCGACAGATTTTTCTGCGGCCCGCCAGCACCACAGAAGATTAAAAAAAAAAAATCAAATTTCATGGTATGGACTTTTTTATACATAATTGTAATTTATCCGAAATAATATGTGTTGACTATGTAGAACAGAGTTCTCCACTACTTGCCCGAAGAAACTATGTGAAGAAGCTTTCAGTAAGGTGGTTTTCATCAAGAATAAATACAGGAATAACTTAACTGACTCTTCTTTGGACATTTTATTAAAATGACTGCAATAAATACTTCGAAAGACATAGACTCGATCATAACATAAACTGAACGATTTCGACCGCCATCGTCTCACAACTGATACCTAAAATTGAGTAATTTGGAAGTACAGTTTAAATACTTTTATGGTTAGGCCAAATCGCATTGTCACGTTAAAACAAAAGATTCATTTCTTTCTTAGACTTTGATTTACAAATAATAAAAAGTTTTTTTTTTTTTTTTTTTTTTTTTTTTTTTTTAATTATTTGAAGAAGAAAAGAAAAAAGAATCAAATATCAATTGTAATTTTATTAAGATTAAAAGAAAACTATATTTTTTCCAGTTTTCAGAAATGCTATATGTTGTTAAATAGATAATAATTAAAAAATATATATATTGGTGTATCCGGACCGCGAAAATCTCCAACATAAATCATACTGCCCGCCTGTAAAAGTTAGTGGCGAACACTGCTCCAGATAGTAACATTTGGGTTGTAAGAATTTCCCTCAGACGAATGATATTTTATAACAAAATTTACATACATGTTCAAACACACACTTGTACAAAAAGTTTCATTGAAAAAAAATTCATGTTCAAGGAAAATCTATTAATTAACAGCACCAAAAAAAAAAAAGATCAAGTCAATAACTAACTCGTTAGACCAAAATTAAATTCCAAATAAACAAAATACGAAAATCTATATTCTATAAAATATTGTAATTTGCATTTATCCAAAAAGTCATTTAGTAAAGTAACCACAGAGCAATAATTCTTTTTTCCAGAGTACATAAACATACAGGGTAAAATGCAATGGAACCTTTTAGAATTCCCAAAAAAGAAGATAAATTCCACAGCACATATCATTATTTGAAACCTTATTTTAAGGCTTTAAACATCGTTTACAGTTCATATTACAGAAACGAGTTTAAAATGGGAATTTTTAAGCTGGTTACACACACATTAGATTTTTCTATTCACAAGATCTACGCAAAAACTATACAGCATCACTACAGAGTTCCAACATAATTCAAAGATGAATGCTCTCCGAAAGGTAATCATTAAGAAACTTCCTTTCTGTGTCCCGGAGGGGAGAAAACCCGATGAAACGCTACTAGGCAGGCAAGCAATCGACGTGAGGTTACGCGTGTCTAATCGTTTTTAAATTCAGAGATAGCAGATTAACCCCAACAACAACGTCTGTCTTCAGACAACAATGCTAAAGCAAGTGTACAACAAACATTAAATCATCGTTATTGAAAGGCAACACCATCTCATAAAATTAGTGGGTAATAATTAAAAATAAAGCTTTTAGATTTATTATTATTATTATTATTTTTTTTTTTTTAATTAATTTTGTTTCGTGTTAGCAACATTAATTTAAAAAATCAAATACAGAGATCTATTTTTGGTACATGTATTCTAAATCTCTAAAATCAGATTATATCACTGGTGTTTCCGAATTATGAAACCCGTTTCAAAAGATTAAAATGACCCCTGCTCGTAATTCAGTAGTTAAATAACGTAAATCCATCGACATTTCTGATTAAAATTTCAAACTGGCGTAGTAATCAATATAATTTACGAAGAGCATCGAACTCCTAAAGTAAAAGACAAAATATTCCAAAAAGAAATTAAATTTTGAGATCTGAAGTGTTTCTGCGATAATCAGTCTGAATTTAGTTAATCATATCTCTTTACTGGTTTTGATAACTTTCTAATTCATCGACCTCTTATTAGAAGAAATGATTTGATGAGGTTTGGTTATCTCTTAATATACGTCAGATAGCCTTGGAGGAGGTTAATTTGCATACTTAGACGGCAAGTATCTTTTACTTTAATCTCTTGAAAATAAAAGTGGGTTAGTGAACTTTTGAAACAACCTTGTTATCTGTGGGGATAAATGAACTTCTTTTAGAGGGCAAATTTATTTTAAGGATTTCGTTTATTGCTATTATATTTAAAGTTTTACTTTAAAAATATATGTTTGACAAAAATCATAATTTATTTATTGCGGAGTATTTGAGTTCACTGTGTAAACAATTATACTTTTTAAATATTTTTTATTAGTCGTTACAGTTGTTTTCTATTCATTTTTGTTCATTTTTTCAAAATTATTTGTACAGTAACTATTAATTCAGATTTTCTTCTTATCTTAATCACTCTGATAATTCTAACAGAATGCATCTAGTACGCATTGATACATTGATTTGATTCAAGAGTTTCAGCTGCAGACTTTCCAAGCTTGTGCGTTTGCGAATTGCTCAGATTTAGACGATGCGACCGACTTCAACTCTAGCTTTACCTCTTGCGATGCTCTTACTGAACCGAACCCCATGAAAGTTGTTCCACACGTGCTTAATAAATTATTCTTTCTCGTTATCGTTACCGTTACTTTCTTGACTGAGTAGTATCAATTTTGCATACCCCTCCCTTCCGCATCTCTATTCACACTTTTGATTTCTTCGACTCCTAACCGCGGGCACTGTTATCTTACTTACAAAATTTCTTTCTTAAATAAAATATTAGCAATGATTTCAAAAACAACCATTTAAGAAAAGTCAAAGAGTTCCTGAAATAGCATAAATACAAGATGAAAACCGATCGCAACTTCAAAAAGCAAATTACTTACAAATATCCACTCTTGAAACATTTTATACACTTTCTCAGAAACAACTACTTACGCAACCCATGCAATCCGAAAGTGAAAAAAAGGGGATAAAATGGAACAAATTAAAAAATTTTTTAAAAAATTAAATTTCGTGGGAAACACAACGACCTCGGACATCTCACAAGAGCTTCAAAGTTCACATGATTGTTATCTATCAACTTATGTCATCGACCAATCACCAACTTAAAATGCTAAAACATGGCAACTGACGCTTCCAAAGACGACGGATTTTTTAGGTATAAAAACAACATTTCTGTAAAAAAAATTCCTTCTCGCATGAGTCGATCGCACAGAAATGGCCAATCACCTCGCTGCAATCGTCTCGATCGCTGTGGTCACCTTCGCCATCTCTTTGGAAAGGGCTACTCCAAATCCTGCTTTTCCTCCAGAGACTGTTCGATATACAGATGAGTCCTATCCAAGAGATGATTTGATAAAGGTGCTTCAATCTCAATTGAGGAAGAAATTGAATCGATCTGAGGCTGATTTGGAGACGGCTACGAAGCCAGATCTGTCGGAAGATGAAGTTGAGTTGCTGATGATCGGTGAGGAGGAACATCAGCCAACGGATAGAGTTATTGTTCGTCCGATTAATAGTAAGTTTTCTTCTCTCTGATACAAAGCAAGTATTAATAATTCAAGAGGGATCACCAATCTATTTCCGCTGGTAGGCCTCATTCAGTTTTTGACCACTATAACTGTAAAAGGGATCATCAGATTGTCCTTTCTCCATAGACTTAATGCTTTATTTTTGGCCTCAATGTCTACCAAAGTATTTCATTAAAACATATGAATTTTTACACCAGGTATGGAAACATTAATAAATGAACGTTAACAAAATTTTAAAGGAAAATATCTAGTTCTTTCTAAATTATAAATTTTTTATACCTTTTATAAGCTAACTTTTACCAACTTTTTAAAGTATAACACACAAAAAAATTAATTTTTTGCCTCCAAAATTTTTGGTTGATCTTTCCCAACTCTTGTTATACCTAGAGCCAAAATCCATATTTTCAAAGGATTTCTTTGGAAGATGTGGTCAAAAAATTAACCATTAGCTGTATGGAGAAGGAACAGTCTAACGAATCTTCTTAAAATATGTCAATTTCTGTAACAGGTATAATAATATTAATATTAGCTTGTGAGAAAAATTTGAAAAGAAAATCAACGAGATTTTTATTATATATTACAAGGTTTTCATAATCTAGCATACAAGTATTAAAAAAAACACTAATTAATGTGCCTTCAATTTTTAATGAGCTTTTTTTATTATTATTATTATTATTATTATTATTGTTACACCTATTATAACAATTCATGTGTTTCAAAGCAATACTACGGCCGGTATTGTGGCAGAAAAATATGTCTTTGATCTTTGAGAAAGATCCTGCTTAATGCAATTACGAAAAAAATGCATTTGGATCAACAAAGGGGCAATATATCTCTTTATGTTTCACCGCAGTGCTTCATAAGGTATCAAATTTTAATCTAAAGGCTATTAAAATCACAAAGTTTAAAACAAAACTGCAAAAAACCACTGTGAGAAATGCACACATGAGAAATGAGAAATTTAATAACTAAAAATTTTCATACATTGTTCTCGTGATTTTTTTTTTTTTTTTTTTTTATTTTTTTATTTTTTTTCTTCTGCTCGGCATTTTCTTAAATTTAAATTGTTACCCACTACCATATGGGAAGTGACAGAGTGTAATATCAACTTTTTTTTGTAAAACCTCTGTGGCAGAATATAGTTACGATAACTCATTTGCAAAGCCTATATAAATACATTAGGTGATGAATGAAATTAGAACACCAGAATAAACCCATGGATCATCCAACGTGCTTATTAAACTAATACTAATATATTAATCAAGATCTTTTATTCTTAAAAACTTTGTACAACTATTAATGTATTTCTTAAAAATGTGTGCATTTAAACTTTTTGATGTCTGTTTTTATTAATCTTGTGAGTTTTGATTGACTTGAAGCCAATTTTTTCTATCATTCAAATGAACAAGTGTACTGTTTTACAGAGCATTAATATTGTTATTAAAGCTGGCATTTATAAAAAATATTTAAGAATTGCAAAATAGCATTTTGAATTAGTACAGAAAAGGACAATTATCTGGCTAGTGTAAGAGACATTTTGCGGTCTTTTTCTGCTCGTAAACAGATTGGAATTTCAGAATTATATTAATCTACTAGCTACTTTTTTATTTTATTTATATTAGTTACTGACAACATGAATTGAAAAAAGGCTTATTTTAATTCAATCAAATATACATTCAAAAACCACCGAACGTGTTCCTTGAGTCCGATTCTGAAATTCTAGCCTGTTTACGAGCAGAAAAAAGAAGGAAAGTTCGAAATTCGAAAAAGAACGAAACACCCGAGAGTTGCCTAAAAGATTTATGTTGATATAAATGCACACATAGATTCTATAGATTTACTTGCAATACCTGTCTTCCTAAATTTTTTTCAATAGATTGTTTCTTCATTTGGTCCTATCAACTAACAATTTAATTCATATGAAGTAAGTATGTAAAACAAATATATCTTTATATTGTGTTGGGATTGGGAAGACCATGGCCATGGATTACCCATGGCTAATTTCAATATTGTATAGAAAATTTCAAACTACACGTATATATACTTCTCACTTTATTTTCAAAAGTTATAGAAACAGAACTTCAACTACTTAAAATAAAACATGCTAATCTTGTACCTTTCTTGCTCTCATTAAGCATTTTTCTTAACACATCCTATACATATCTAAATAGTGCATCTTTAGTTGCAGACAGTTTTTCTAATTTTGACATTTTCCATATACATACATACATACATATATACATACATACATACATACATACATACATACATACATACATACATACATACATACATACATACATACATACATACATACATACATATATATATATATATATATATATATATATATATATATATATATATATATATATATATATATATATATATATATATATATATATATATATATATATATATATATATATATATATATATATATATATATATATATATATATATATATATATATATATATATATATATATATATATATATATATATATATATATATATATATATATTTATGTAAAAATATTCAATCTAATGAAAGGATTTGCAGGAAAGAGAATTTTAAATAACCACTTGATATGGAAAATGTCAAAATTAGAAAAACTGTCTGCAACTAAAGATGCACTATTTAGATATGTATGTGATATGTGTTAAGATAAATGTTTAATGAGAGCAGGAAAGGTACAAGATTGGCATGTTTTATTTTAAATAGTTGAAGTTCTGTT
Source organism: Linyphia triangularis (assembly GCA_963978545.1). Taxonomy (NCBI): domain Eukaryota; kingdom Metazoa; phylum Arthropoda; class Arachnida; order Araneae; family Linyphiidae; genus Linyphia; species Linyphia triangularis. The sequence goes on along the minus strand of OZ021726.1, from coordinate 23,025,245 downwards.
TCTATAACTTTTAAAAATAAAGTGAGAAGTATATACTTTTAATTATTTTGAGTACTACTGTAAGTTATGCCATATTTCTGTTAAATGTTTACTTTTGTTTTTATCAAAAAACAGTGTTTAATTTTAAATTTCGTCTCTTGATGGAAGTTTTAAAAAGTAGTATTTCAGTTGGAAGTTTAAACTTGCGACTACCATGTTAAGATAGCTTTCAACTGCTCTTTTAGTTATTCTTTAATTTTAATAGTGTAATTATTCTTTTTTAATATTCAATGTAACTCAATTATTTTCGTTATTAGAAATTTAATAAAATTTAAAAATTATTTGTTATGTTGAATATAGTCTTAAAATGTGTCCTTTCTATCCCATCCTATATCAAAAGAGTAGGTTCGCTTTGAGCTATCTATTAAGACAGGAAAATATATCCCTTACAATTTTTATTATACATATTTTTTTTTTTTTTTAACTTTAACTATAATTATTTTGATTACAGTTAACATTAATAAATAAGATATGAACATTTTATAAATGAAAAGTTTCACGGTTTGATTCATTTAGTCAACTAAATCTAAATCTCTTAGATTAATTAACTAAATATAAAGTCATCAACCAACTATATAACCCTTAACTAAATATAAAGCTTTTACTTTATTTAACTTAGTATAAAATACTAACTTAATTAGGAGTCCTTAACTAAATATACAGCCCTTAACTTCTTATATAAAATTCTTTACTAATTTAGCTCACAAACCTTTACAAAATATACGACCTCCCCCATGAATATAAACTTGACATGTCAAAACTGGGACTTCAGAAATATCCGCTTGTGACAAATGAAAAAAAAAATAGTATATTTTCCTAAATCAAAGGCAAAAATCTACATACTTCAATTTACAATTAAGAGTAAAAAAAAGGTAAATTTTTGATTATTAAAGAATGTGAGGGCTAACAAAAAATAATGTTTATAGTATTTGTCCAAGATCTCTTCTTAAACTCATTTTAATACGTTTTTAATTTCTCCAATTTAAATTTTTTTTTAATTAGGTGTGAATTTAGAGCATTCACTACAGAATCTTAATTTAACGATTTTTGATTTTTTCGATGTTTTTCTCTTTAGTCTATTTTTGCTAAAAACATGTATTTTATAAGAAAAGCCAATACATTTTTCAAAAATATTTCTTAAGAAATGAAGTAACAAGTCAGACTTTATTTATGTATCTATATTTTAATTTAGAAATATATACATGCTTTGGAAGCGAGGAATACAACTGCAGCCGATTTGAATTTGTGGTGACTTCTGAATGGGATAGAGTGGAAAGCTTGCTTGTCTGGTTTCGGAAGAAGCAAAGAACAACTCAACTCGAAATTACGGTCAATTTCCACGGAATATCAGATATCTACCATTACGATGAAAGTAATTTAGACGTCATCGTGGAAAGGGGAAGGATTGGGTTCAATATAATAAAGCCAGCCATTGATCAAGTCGGAGATACTGTGCACTGTACGATTGAAACAAGAGGTAAATATATTCTAGACGAATAATGCAGTGATTTTGTATCTTATCTACATATTTCTAAAGTTCTGTTTTGAATCCTCTTACCACCTGTTAATTTTTTAAAGTTGCTCAAAATGAGTCAGGACACTTTTTAGAGACTAAAAATTTATGCATACATGGAAATGAGAAAATCTCATTCCTTTTCATATCCAATATTGCTGAGACATGATTCTATAGTTAGACATTGTTTGTGTATGAAAGGCTATTTCTATTGACATCAATCTATATATTACTATCGTAGCCTAACCATTCTAGATTAGACTAGCCTTGCTATGCTATACTGGTTGGATGTAGTCTGTCGTCGTAATTGTATCTGAAAGCCTTTTTATTCCTAATAAAACTTCGGACTCTCACGAAGAAAAAGAAAATCCATACATATTGGTATAAACCTTTCTCAGTCTTAAGATTGTTATTTGGTGTCACATTTGTATTATGTTCATCTTCTGCTTATTCAATTTACATGTTCGAGTGTTCACGCAGACGACAGCAGTCTATTAATTTTCATTCGAACATTGATGAGTACTTAACCCGTTGTTTATTGTTGTATTAGAATTGGATTGTAAGCTGCTTATTTCTTTTTCGAGTTCAAGCTACCAGGAAGCCGATGAAAGTCAATTTCTTCTCATATAACACCAATGTGAGCATTGAACTTGTAGTTATTCTCCATATTTGTATCTTTTCTTATTTCGTTGACGGGATCGAGTATGAACGAAGATGTGTATTTACTTTTAGCATAATATTAATAAGCATTGTATCTGAAGCTGTTCGTTATTTCTGCATTTGCAACTTTGCTTTTCATAAATTTGAGGCGCGCGAAAACCATGATAGTCTATTTACATCACATGCAACATTGACCCTTTAGATATGCGTGATATTTACATTTGTAATATTATCCATTTCTTTCTCAGGTTCAAGTGTACATGAGGATAAAGGACACGGCCCATTGCTGGTCGTCTCTAGAACCCTGGGTCCCGCAATAGGAAGACAGCGCCGTAGCAGGACACAAAGAGTCCCAACTAACTGCAACTGCTGCGTGGTGGATCGCAACGTGACGACCAGCGAGCTGAAGATGGATCGCGTCATCTATTATCCAGCAGTCCTGAACATAAAGGCATGTCGAGGCACTTGCCGCATCGACCAAAGTGCGTTCACCAACTACTACGGCAACATCATGTACAACTTATTAAAGCACAATACGTCGGTGATGGAGAACTTGAATGAGTTCTGGGTTCCCAGATGCTATCCCACCAAGATGAGATCGATGGTCATCTTCTACAGTGACCAGGAACAGAATCAGATTGTGCAGGTCAGCGTGGATGCCATGGTGGTGGAGTCTTGCTCTTGCATGGCCTACCAGTGTTACTCTCATCAGTGAATGACTATCACTGTTTCACTATCACATGCTGGTATTAATGCTGAACAGTGTTAAATTCATAGTTTATTTGAAAATATGGAAAATTCATTCATTTATAAATTTTTCTTCTCAGTCAATTTGTGTATTTTATTTCCATTCGCCTGCATTAGTGGATATGAAATATTGTAATTATATTTAATATCAATATTTTTTTGTTTTAAAGTGATGTTTTTGACAAATGTTGTGAATGAAAGGATCATATAAGTTTATCAATATCGGACAGGAAAAGATCAAGTAAAGAAAACCTGTCTATGTAAAAAAAAAAAAAAAAAAAAAAAAAAACTGTGAACCAAATGAGTTGCTGTGATAATTATACTTTTATATTTCGGTCAATGAGATATGGAATTTAGAAGGTTTCCGATGTGGGCTCTTGTAAACAACCTCAATAGAAATTGGCCGTGTATAACCAAAACACCGCACCAGATGAGTGTCCAATGATCATATAGTGTCTTTGTACTAGCAATTCTTCCAATGAATAAAAATGTTCAAAATATTTTAGTTTGGTACATCTTATTTCAAAACAATAAAAGTTTTAGCTTTTAATTTCTTCTTATATCTTGTTTTGTTTAAAAAAATTGTGGACAATATTTAAATAGACTGTTTCGTAGCTTGCTTACATTTTGAAAAAGATGCAGATTCTTTTTTTTCTTCTTTTTTTTTTTTGTTCCTTTTTTTTTTTTTTCCCCCTATTGAGAAAGTTTAAGTCTATTTTGGGGTGAAAAGATTATTAAAGTTGTAATAGTATTAATTTTTAAATATATAGTTTTGATGTAGGTTCATATTAAAATAAGAAATTTATTTTACAGTTAATGGAGTTTTTCTAAAACATTACCCTGCCAAACTGATGGAGTGTTTGATTTTTTTTTTCACAGTATATATTTATACTATACATTTGTATTTCCAAATCAAAATATATCTCCCACAGTGTAAAAAATATAGAAAGATAGATATTTAATATGAATTTTATTTATTGCTAAACGAGTAAGATCAATTCATATAAAATGTTTTAGTATACGCGAATAAAAGATATTATAGATTAAAGATAAGAGATATAAACAGCCACAATGGAATAGAATAAATGGATATAGACCCTTTTCTTAATGATCCCAATGACAGTCACACTTAATGATAGAAAACTATCAACAATATTTTAAATTGGAATTAAATTTCCAAATTCAAATATTATGTTTCATACCGCAACAAACGTAATTAATAGTTATTTATACAACTAGTTGGGAAAGTAATACTTTTTCAAACGAGGTCAAACATTAATTTGACGAGTGCGATAGCACGATGGCGACGCTCTAGCCTTGTCTATATCTGTGTATGCTAAGCTTCTTTCTCCAAGTATTGATCTTTCGATTGATTTGTCTTTTCTGAGTGCATTTGATCAAACCCAATGCACTTTTATCCTCAGTGACCAGTGAATCTACTTTTTGTTGCCACCTACCCTCTCTAATATATCTGGTTAGTAGTTTGATTTCTTTATTGAAAGAGTTTACATGATTTTTAAAATTGTGATCATGTACTTTTTACCACTTTTTTCTTAACCACAGTTTTGGTATTGTATTCATTGTGTAGTGTGTGTTCGGATTCTCATACCAGAGGTATTTTCAAGATCTTGTCACAACCCACTAATATTTGACTCGTAGCCTACCAGCGACTTACAAATTTGGAAACGCTGCACAAAGCATATCTGACAGAGGTAACATAAGTTGACTTAAAAATAGCAGGCAGATAATACGTTACATATTCTCCACTTTTGAAGAGGCGGCACAAAAACGAATTGGCAAAGAGCAAGAGGGGGATAAAAACAGAAATTACCAGAATTCCTGCATTGTCTTGAACGATTTATAAGCCGATACCGAATTACAAGTAGTCGTCAAAACCTGTGATGCATTTCCTTGTACGTAATACAGGAATTGTAAGCTAAATTTTTGCCTCTTGTGCAATTATAAGAAATTTCAAAGGTTTAGTTTCAGGTTTCCATATAGATAGAGAAAGCACAGGCTACTAATACAAAATTTGTATTTGAATAATGTAACATCTGAAACCTTGAAAGAACTAGGGGTGTGGAGCATCGCACAACTTTCAATTACATTATTAATATTGATCATTGAATTAAAATTTGACATGGTATCACGTGATTTTATTCGATCGACATTACATTGTCCTTTTTTGGGCGTGAAACGTATAAATTTCAACGCGTTTAAGCCGATGCTCAAGGTAAGAAACTCTGTGTTAAAGGCACTCGTTTTTCAACTTTTTACGCCTTTACGGCATTTTTACGGTAATTTCGGAGGTGGGGATGTTTAGAACACCTTGAGAGACATTACCAGAGCAATTTTGGACAAAATCGTAAGAGACATTTTGTAGCAATTACTCAAAAACATGCTTTTTTCAATGGCAGTTACCTTATACGCATGCGCGATTTTGACGAAACCCTTCATGGTAGGTCCCTGTGCCATCACCAACCCGTACACCAAATTTGAACATCGTAAGTCAATTTGTTCGTGAGTTATGCTGACTATGTACACACAGGCAGACATTTTTTCTGGATCACTTTTTTGAAATCATGATGTTCCAAAATGTGGAGAAATGCAAAAAATCAAAAAACCAAAACAAAAAAATTGAATTTTTTTCTTTTGACATAATGCTTTATTTTCATTACCCTATTTATTCATGTGCGTAATCGAAAGTAAAAACATGGTTTGGAGAAATGATGGATGCGGTTAACAATTGTGTTTGTGTTTTTTCGATAATATTAAGAAAGTGTGTGGAATTTTTACAATTACCCCAGTAACACTTGTAAGAATTAAAATTTAGTAATTACTAGTCAACTTTTTTTTAAATTTAATTTACAAATTTTTTTAAATGTAGATTAGAATTTCAAATATGGAATTTCTACGGTAAGTAAAAAAATCTCCGATAAATAGCAAACCTGTTGCTATCAACATTTACAGTGCTGTTACCTCAAATCAACTATATCTGACGATAGTCGTGCGAATACAGGCGGAGAGTGAAAGTTCCAAATATAGCTGCTAGTACGAAATTTCTCTCCACGCTAAATGTATATGGCGTGGTGCCAAATGCAGCCATTTCGAATTTGGCGGTGTGTGTTTGTGTGTGTGTGTGTGTGTGTGTGTGTGTGTGTGTGTGTGTGTGTGTGTGTGTGTGTGTGTGTGTGTGTGTGTGTGTGTGTGTGTGTGTGTGTGTGTGTGTGTGTGTGTGTGTGTGTGTGTGTGTGTGTGCAGGGCCGCCGACAGGGGGGGGGGGAAACAGTGCAAATGATAGGGGCCCGCTTCGCCAAGTAGGGCCCACAATATACGACCTCTACTCGTTTTTTTTTTTTTTTTTTTTTTTTGCTACGCCGTCCAACAGAAGCAAACCACAAGTGGAGGGAGAGACTATGGGGGACAGTTGTAATGGATGTCTGCTTTATCAGAGTGAGAGTCATCCAATTTTTACTTTTTGTTGTTCTTTTGACGCTTAGTAAATAATCTTTTTAGTTCTAGTGAATATTGATAAACCTCTAAGGGGCCCCTGACGAGCTCTGACCTCAAAGGCAAACAATATTTATTGAAAAAATTATAGCGTTATTTCGTGGACAAAGGTTTAGTATGAAGTAAGAATTAATCAAAAAAGTGGCCTTTGATGACCCATGCCTTATGGATCTTCTTGAGGGCCCCGTGCCATATAAAATACGATATTTATTCTTAAACGTGAAACTTCATTTAAGTACACGCAAAAGTTATTAATTGTCATTTCATAGCCGAGAGTTCATTATAATTTTTTAGGAATAAACAAACACGTTATAAACATCAAGTATGCCCAAGGAGACTCGGGCCCCCAAAATACAACGTAATAATAAAATGTAGTAAACAATAAATTTAGTATGTTAATACCCACCCAAACTGTGTATACGTAATGGAATAAATAATTTTCTGTGGTGCGCTTTACAAGTACGTAGCGCAACGTTAAAATAATCTAAACAAACAAGAATTATACATCAAGCATTGAACTTCGAAAGGGCCCAGTCGATTGTTGTCCCAATAGAATAAATATATTATATTTAAATTTAAACTACATAATCATCAATACGCTAATTATTTATGTGCCCGCCACATGCTCATGGACGTAGGCCCTGATCATCGCCTAGGGCCACAAGGCCCGGGCTTTGAGCCCATAATTTTAGGGGGCCCCGAAATTGGTTGTAAACAGATAACTTTTGTTTCATAAAAATTATGTGAATATCGTTTATAATCTGTATAAAAAAAATTTACAAAAAAAATCATTTTGTATTGATCTTCAACCGTATCCCAGAAAGTATTTATTCAGATAAACCAAACCATAATTTAAAAGCGTAAAAAACAAGCTTTCTTGAAAGATTGAGGGAAACAAAATTGAAAGGAAGTCGTGACAAATTTATTGAGAAATCATCAATTGTGGACTCTGAAGTTGTGATTAATGCTACAGATATTGTTGTCATGGATATTACTACACATTGTGATAGTGAAATGCAATGCTATACATAACAAAGTCTCTCTTCTTTTGATTTATAAATTTGATTGTTTGAAATTTGTTTCTTAATTTGTGACCTTTTAGGAAACAATATTAACATTAATTTATCAACTCTTTATAATTAATGTTAATTCATTTGACTTTGTGTCAAGCCCATTTCCAATAAATCACGCGTTTAAATATGAGCATAAGAGGGGCCCCAAAATGTGTCCGGACCTTGGCCCTAACTTGTCATGGTCAGGCCCTGCTTGGACGCCACGGTCCCTCATGAGTACAAATATTATTTATTTATTATTATTATTATTATTTGCCAAAACGTTCAGCTCAAGATTTTAAGATTCTGTCTCTATACATTTGTACAATTGTATTTAAAGGAAAATATTTCTTAGAATATATTAAGGGGTGATTTTTAGTTTAAAAAAATCGCATTTTTTTTTTTTTTTTTAATAATTCGCATTTTCCCCCTCATTCTAATTTTTTTTTATTTTGCAGTCTCTATTAATTACTTTTACGAATTCCTATTAATATTAAAATATAAAAAAATTTCTTAACTTTTCTTTTCCTTGATTTCAAGCATTTGGGAGGAAGACTATTTCAATAAAATTCAAAATGTATTCGATTTTATCAAACTTTTTTTTTTTTTTTTTTAAATATAATTTAATATAATACATTAATTAAAAAAAATATGGACATTTCAATGTATTTAAAATTTTATAAAGACTTACGACTTGTGAAAATTGTTCAACAAAATTCTGTGGTATTAAGCATACTTTTTTTTTAACTTAGTGCCATTACTTAATTCTTATCTATTCAGAGTCGGTAAAATAAAGACTTGTTATACAATAATCATGTTTTTCACAACTGTTTTTTTAATTCACGATTAAAACGTCCGGAATATTTAAAAATGTTTTCCAATTTTAGTTATATTATTGATTTTTCAACTAATACAAATTCATTTGTTGCACATCAAAGTTTAAAGTAATACATTTTAAAATAACATTTTCCTAATTTTTTCTTAAGTAATTGCTTCTTTCAAAAAAGTTACATTAACCATTGTTGTAGAACATTTTAGATTTTGCTCATAATAGAAAACGCAATATATAAAGTGTAATATTGCCTTTCCAAGTTTCACAAGAGAATAGTAAGGCATTTGAGAAAAAATAGTAGACATGATCTTAAGATAGCGTGAGAGAATAGGGTTATTTGCTCTAGATGTCGCCAATACCATTTTACCTCCCAGAACGTTTGCCTCAGGGTAGACGGGGGAGAATTTACAAAGCGATGCTCGATGTTATCGATGACTCTGTTCCAAATTCTACAGTAGACAGGACCCCGGGGGTGGCCATAAACTGCGTCTCCAGTTGGAATTTTAAAAGCAGGGGTTTTGCTAATGACGCTTTCCATGAAAGGCCATTCTCCAAACCATTACTTGGGGGTTTGCAGGATGGGATGATCCAATAGGATATATCAACAGGCGAACAGACACAGACTGACAAGTACGGGACACCCAGAGACCCAGATAGAAGTTATATGGTTACAGTTCACAATTTTAACTATTGTTGCGTTGGTACTATACTTAATACGTTTCGTGGTTCTGCGATATTTTTTTTTCTTTCATTTAAATAATTCCTAGTCTACTTTACGGTATTTTGGCAGTATTGGTGATAATTGTGGTAAGTGATAAAGTTCATTTTTATATATTTAAAAATAAATTTGTGGCTACCATCATTTCTGTTGAATCCCCATCGAGATTTTGACTTGACAATAAACTGGAAATGAAGCAAAATAGGTTTTATTTGTAACTAACTAAATTTTTCATAATCCAATGAAGTAAAAAAAATAGTATTTGACAAAACATTTATTATCGTACATCTATTTTTAATTGCTAACTGAACTCTGACAATGAAGTATTTTTTTATTAGATATTTGCTTAAATACCTAATTAATTAACTAAATAAAAATTATGTATTCTTTGTAAGATATATATTTTATTTTAATATTGCTTTCTGAACAAAAGTTTTAAAAACACTTTTTCGCAGCAAAGGAAAAGTGAATTATTTAATATTTAAAAATTTTTTTTATCCAAAACAAAGCCGTCAATTTTTAACAAAAGAATGGTTTTCCAACGGATTTTATTCAACGACTAAATTTGAAATTTTATTTTGACAAACGTTAATATGCAAGTAGAAATATGGCATGTTTTAATTTGTCTTAAACATTTTACTTTATTGATTTTAATTAGGCTGTTAAACATTAATTCAAGTAAATTACAATGTTTCTAAACGATTATAAGTATTTTCTTTTTTAACTTTTATGAAAATATTAAAATGTTGTTTTAACTTATCTTATTCTATCTTTTAACTTTTATTGAAACGAAAAAATTAAAGCAATACATTGGATTTCTTCAATTAGTTGTAAAGTATATTAGAAAAATTATCAAGGGGTGGTGGGGCTTAGCTCAGATGTTGACTCTCTGTGAACTTCAACTGTCATTCTAACTACACATTACATTTCCTTCTTTGGTTTTTAATTTTAAAGCTTGAAAGTTTAAAAAAAAATAGGCCGTAGTATTCTTATTACTAACTATAATTAGTTATCTAATGGTACTCCAATATTTACTTTTGCTATGTGATTGAAAATCAGGTTGTTTTATTTAGTTACTTGATAGTTATCAATAAATGTAATCTTTTGATATCTTAAATTTTAATTTCCTCCTTCCCTTCTCTTCTTTTGCTGTCTTTTGTCAACTAATAGCCATTTATAAATTTTAGGATTTACCAACATATTTATTAAAAATTTTGATATTTTAAAATTAGTTTCCATATTTATACTTGAATTTTATAAAATATAAATTACCATCTTTAAAAATAGATGACCCCTTAAAATGGAAGGCGGTAGCAGTTTATTAAGGGGAAAGGGTGAGGGGTGCCCATATTATCTTCTCTTATAGTTAAAAAGTCCCTTTGACGGCCTCTGGCAATGATAAGTTAAAACAGTTTCACTTACAGCGTTGCTACCCACCGCAACGTTAAATTTACTGAACCACGGTCCATAATGAATTTATGCATTCACGTCCAATTATACTTTATTTATTTTAATTAAAACAATTTCGGTACCAGGAAAGAGTTTCAACCATGATTGATTAAATGGGATTTATTTGTATTCCAAAGCGATTATAGAAGTGTGAGTGAAAACGATCTTTTTGTGTCAGTGAGAGCCCCAAAGTTTCAATAGAATGCATTTTCATCGACAATGAATCTACCTGTCAAGTTTCAGCCACATAGGATTACGGCAAGGGGGTTATTAGGCCTTTTCAGATTTGCCCGGCCAACACACACACACAAAATCGAAGTTAATATAAAGGATTTATAAATTATGGCAGATGAAACAAGTCAGTAGTCCAATTTTGCTTGGAATTAACGTATATATTTCAGTTCATTCTTTCTTAAATTCACGATTTTTCTCTTCCTTTTCGACGAAGTCGAGGCCATGTTTTCCTAATTTAGTACATCAAAAGCAAAGGACCTTTTTTTAACACGACGCATAATCGTGAAAAGTTAACAACAAAAGATGCTGTCTACCTCAGTTGGATATCGGAGAACAGCGAACGTCAACAAGAGCTCGATGCAAATGTAACTGTTACGCATTGTGGGGATCACTCCAATTGCGCATTCTTGTTGTTTCTTATTTCGATTGAGAAGATACCAGGGAGCACTGACTTTAAGTTGGTATTTGAGATTAATGTTACCAGTCTACCCCACTCATTTCTGTGTTTCTTCGCCTTTTCTTTATTTCTCAAGGTTTGAGATTAAGCAGTAAGTTTATAATGAGTTTACCCCCAAAAAAGAATGTATCACCATTTATTTAGATTATTCTTAGGTTGAATTAGTTAGAACTTTAAGATCCACAAATATCCATAAGAAGAGCCTCATGCGGCTCCGGCGTCGTGGTTTAATGGCCCTTGTTATAAACGCATCTCTATTTATAACCCCTTCCCCCTTATTTCCAAATTAATAACTGCTGTGGAAATATTACCTTTTTAGTATGGACAGCAGTATATGTAAATGGGGGAGATAAGTGAGGGTGGGGTGGGGTGGGGGGAGAGGGGCCCGAGGTGCAGTTGCATAGGGGCCCGAAAGTCCTGTCGGCGGCCCTGTGTGTGTGTGTGTGTGTGTGTGTGTGTGTGTGTGTGTGTGTGTGTGTGTGTGTGTGTGTGTGTGTGTGTGTGTGTGTGTGTGTGTGTGTGTGTGTGTGTGTGTGTGTGTGTGTGTGTCTTATATGCAAAATCCAATAAAATAAAAATATTGGAAGTGAATTAAAAATGTGCAAATATTAGAAATAATGATCTAGCAGTCATTCACAGAGCTAAAAAAAAAACTTCCCACCTGTAATTGTTGGAAAAAGCGTTTCAGTTGAGGAAGTGAAAATTTCTATGAAAACAGCTGTGGTATGAAAAAACAGACGTGTTTAAATAATTATCTTCCAAAATTATTATTCCAACTAGAACAAAAGAAGTTTTCCAGATAAATAAATTCTTTGTTTGGTGTAAAACTATTAAGCTAACGAATACCGAAGTGAAAAGTAATGAAATTTGAAATTTTTTTATTATTATTATTAAATACTTTATATCAACTTCGATTTTGTGTGTTTGTTTGTCAATTTAAGAGGCCTAATTAACCCCCACGCCGTCATACAATCGGACTGAAACTTGACAGATAGGTTCAATGTCGATGACAATACATTCTATCAAATTTTGGGAGTATAACTGTCTCTAAAAAGGTCGCTTTTATGGAATACTAATAAATCAACCTGCCTTGATCCAATCGCGCAATATGTTTGATATTTATAATTATATTATAATTAGATGCAAACGCTTCTCGTCGGCAAAGACAGAATTTGATTTTATAGCTATTTAATCGTTTTATTTTTATATTTTATTTTTAAGCGAATCGTAATCGATCACTACATAGCTGTGACTTGTAATTGCAATATGTGTATGACTAAAGCACTTCAATTTTGTTTACCATGGAGAGAGGCTGAGAGGTGTAAAAGATTCTAACGAATTAGTTGCTTAGTTTTCAATCGCAGCCAATGAACCCCCCCCCCTTAGAAAATTCTTACTTTTGTCCTTGGACTCTACCAATATGAGGATTCAGCAAGGGTTCATTTTCACTCAAAGACTTATTATTATTATTATTATTTATGATAACTAATTCGTGATTTTATGAAAACTAATTCTTAATCCGTGACGTCACATGTACAATCCTCATACTCATGCAATCAACAAATCCGCTCTCAGTAGAAAGATTGAAGTGAAACGAAGACAAACTTGTTTATTTTCAAATTAAAATTAAAATTATACATCATAACTTTTTTCGTTGCCGACGTGGTTGGTTGCGGTTGTTCTTCCTGTGGCTTCTAGAGCTTTTTGAACTTCATACTGCGGTTTCCTGTCCTTTTCCAGTCCGGTTGGGCTGCTTAAGTTTTATTTACGTCTTCTACTGTTGTGTATCAGACTTTACGGTTGTTGTGTTCATTTTCGGGAACGCCCCCGAGAAGAGGGTGTTCCACGGTGATAATGCAGGAGTCGCTCAAGCGTTCCCGCGAAGATTCAGAGGAAGATTTTTTTCTTACCCCAAAAGAAGCACGACTCAGCGATAGAGTTTACGCGGCGAACATTTCGAACATCGAAAAAGCGAATTACGCTTTTTCCAATGGTTTCTCGGAAGTCCGGGTAATCTTCTCAGCGACCCATGATTCTGGATTTATCCCGACCTCAAAACCACTTCTCATTAGGGATACTTTCTCAAGCATAAAAGGAGTTAATGATGTTTTGTCTGTAACGAGACAAAATAAGTTGTTGTTAGTGATCAAAAACCTAGAAACGGTTCATAGGCTTGACTCAGTGGATAAGATCGGAGTTGTGCCTGTCTCGTGGCATTTAATAGAAGATACTATTGTAACAAAATTCCTGATCCGAGGGATCGACCCGGATGTACCTCTTGAAGATATCGCTATCGAACTCGAAGAGGCAGGTGTACACTTTTCACAAATTGTCAGATTCACAAAAAAAGGTTCGGATTCCCCCATTCCTATCGTGTTAGTGAAAGAGCTAGGTCGAGTCACCCGTCAGAATATCTCCCTATTTGGAATAATTTATAAAACTACTCCCTTCGTGGAATCCCCCAAAATTTGCCACAAGTGTTTAAGATTCGGACATTTTCAACGATCATGCACTAATAAAGATAGATGTAAATCTTGTGGAGACAGACATCCACCTTCCGAGGAGTGTGTTAGGGACCTTGCTTGCTTCCGTTGTGGTAGTGCTGACCACGAAGCCACCAGTTCGTCCTGCCCAATCTACATAAAAGAAAAATCGAAGATCAATAGTTCCAGTCTAAGAGGCCCAATTCAATCGGGGAACAAAGTTCACTCTCAAAGTGGATCACCACCGCCGGCTTGGTCCTCCTCCGAGTTTCCCCCCCTCCCTAATCAAGACTCCCTTGCTAGTCTAAGGAATGAAGTTGAAGATTTAAAAAAAGTCGTCGAAGATTTGAAACAGATAGTAATATTAAATTGTGTCCCTATTCAAAACCCTGAAAGAGCCTCAGATTCCTCTATTCTATTTAAACAAATCTCGGATCTTCAAAATCTGAACCTCAATCTTGTTCAAGAAATCAAGCGCCTCAGAGAAGAACTTGAATTAGCTAAACCTGGCTTCAGTCCTAGCAGAGGAATCAACGAGGTTTCATTAAACGAACTGAACTTCCCTGATAGTCCTCTCCCTGTGCTGGACCCGGGTCCCTTCCAGACAGGGACTTAGCCAATGTTACTTTTTAGTATCACTATAGATGTTAATCTTGCCCAGGGAGTTTGTTTCCTCCCTTACGTTTTTTGTAGCATCTTTTTTCTTCTTTCTATTCATCTCAGTATGGTGTTCCTTATGTCTTGGAACTGTAGGAGTATTGCTTCGAATCTCACCTCTTTTCATTTTCTTGTTCAACACCTTGATCCTCATATCATCTGCCTTCAAGAGACCTGGGTGGACGACGCCAGTTCTCTTCTTCACCTGAAAGACTATATTTTTTTCAGTAAACCTAGAGCTGGCAGGATTAGAGGTGGTGGCCTGGCTATTTTGGTGAAAAATAATCTTCCGGTGTGGCTCTTGCCATCCTTTGTGAGCTCGACCACAATGGAAATACTGTGTATTAGAGTGGCCTTTGACAATCATATTTTTCAAATCGTTAATGTTCATAGGACATCGGGCCTCCTCTCCTCTGGCGATCTCCTACTTCTTTCCAGCGCTGTTTTCAACCCCTGTTTTTTCTGTGGGGATTTTAACGCAAGGAGTCGTTGCTTCGGTGACTCCATCTCAACTCCAAGTGGCAATGAATTAGCTAAATGGGTGGATTGTAATCCACTTATTCTCCTCAATCATGGCACCGTCACAAGAGAAAGCTCAGCCTCCTCTGGTAGTGTTTTAGACCTAATCTTTGTGTCCCCCTCTTTTTTCTTTCGTCTTTCATGGGGAAAAGCCACTGAAAAGGGCACAAGCGACCATTTCCCCATTTATTGCGACTTTAAGGCTAAAGGCCCTCCCCGTGTCGGGAACCTCAAAGCTTATACAAATTGGACGGCTTTTGCTTCTTCCATTGAAGATGTCTTTCAAGTCCTTCCCCCCGTGACACAGTCGTCTGGGGCTGAAGTTAACATTATCGCTTCCCGATTTCAGAAATCCATCTCGCGGGCTGTTAGGTCCAATTCTTCCCTTGTTCCTTCTGCTAAAGAACACAGTCTTCTCTCTTGGTGGAATCGAGCCTGTTCTAGAGCAAAGAAGATAAAGAATAGAGCTTTTAGGAGAGCACGTAGATCACTCTGCAGAGTTGATTGGGATGAGTATAAGAAACAAGCGTCTATCTTCAAAAAAGTTATTCTTGCAGCTAAACGTTCTTTCTGGGGTGCCAAAATCTGCGCGATCTCCTGCCCTAAAAAGCTCTTTGGCTTAGTGCACAGCATCAACAACTATCTCTTCCCCAACAAACCTGACAGCAACTTCTTTTTCCTAGAAAGCAACAACCAGGTCACCTGTCCGTATCGGCAAGCTAATATGCTTGGTAAGGGTTTACTTAAAAAATCTCCTCTTATTGCTTTGAGACGGCCCATTCCACCTGGCGGAGGGATTTCTCCCTCTTTTCCGAAGTTCTCACTGTCTGAGCTTAAAAGAGCTATCGCTCTCCAAAGGTCTTCAACACCGGGCTGCGATGGTATCTCGGCTAAGGCATTTAAAACCCTCCCCCTTTCCGCTCTTCTAAAGCTGCTGGAGATTTATAACTCTTGTCTCTCCTCGCTCTGTTATCCTGCTCCTTGGAAAAGAACCATCATTGTCCCTATCCAAAAACCCAAAAAACCGTCTCACTCAGTGGCAAGTTACCGTCCCATCGCTCTTATTCCTGTTATAAGCAAAATTTTAGAACGCATGATTCTTTTTCGTCTCTCTTGGTTTGCTCAGAAAAGAAAGTTATTCCATCCCAATATGTTTGGATTCCTCCCAGGGCGTTCGGCCACAGATTGTCTTCAGAAAATGGTATTCCTTATTGACTCCCTAAGAACAGAGAAGAAATGGGTTACAATCTTGTCATTGGATATAAAGGGTGCTTATGACGGAGTTTGGGTGCAGGGTCTCGTGGAGAAACTGCACTTGGCTGGGCTGGAAGATTGCCTTCTGTTCCTACTGCAGGATTTTGTTTTCGAACGACCTTTTCAAGTTAGATGGAGAGGAATCCTTTCGGACCCTTTTGTCATATCTTGCTTGCCGCAGGGCTCAATCCTTTCCCCGTTTCTCTTTAATGTTTACATGATGGATCTTTTTGAATCCATCCCGACTCACTCTCATCCTTTTATTTACGCTGACGATATCTCCATCATTATTCCTGGTTCCTCTGCTGAAGAATGCATTGGTAACATCCAACAGACCATACTTGAGATACAGTCGTGGGCCTTGAAATGGAAAATCTCTTTTGCGGTTGAAAAATCGTCGCTTTTGGATCTGTCTCCCAAACGTGTGAAACTTTCATCGCCGTGTAATATCGGAGGGGCCCCCATCCCGTGGGTCACTCAAACAAAGATCCTGGGCTTGATCTTTCAAGACAATTTCAAATGGAAGGCACACGCGATCTCAAGCTGTGCAAAGGCAAAAAAATTTCTTAACATAATTAAATTCATTAGTAATAGAAGAACTGGATTAAAATCCAAACAGATCACCCACGTCATTTCCCAGGTCCTCCTTCCCCGCTTGGATTACGCAAACTCACTTCGATTCAAAGAGAGCAACTCTATCCTACGGATGTATGAAGTAGTTGAGAATTCAGCTATTCGATTCGCCCTGGGTGTGTTCATTTGTGCCCCAAACGAAGTTATACGGAAATTAGTGGAGATTCCTCCTTATCGTATGCGGGCCAAATGGGCTCAGATCTCCCACTTCCTTAAAGTCATCTCTCAACAACAAAAGTCGAACTTTCTCGAAACTTGTCTGAACAAACTCCATATTTCGTCTGTGGTTATGGACACGGCTAAGGCTTTTTCCCTGGAACACAACGTGGTTCGCCTGAGCCTTCCCCCTCATCCTTCCACCTCTCATAAACTTCTGTGCCTCACAGACTTTTTTCCAAGCAGCAAGTCTAAATTTCCCCAGCTTATCTCGGCTTCTTATCTTTCTCTTCGGGAACGCTTCACAGATTATGAATTTTGGGCTACAGACGGATCCAAGAATAACGGTGGGGTGGGTTTTGGAATTTCCAATTCGGATTCGTCTACCACCCGCTCTATTCGGCTCCCATCTCTTTCCTCAATCTTCACGGCAGAGACTGCGGCTCTGTTTTACCTTTTTAAATTTCTTTTGAAAGAGGGTCCAGTTGTAATCCTCATCGACAACAAGGGGGTAGTGGAAGCGATTAAAACTGGTCGTGCAAAAAGAGGTTCCCTAATTGATGAAACTATCCATCTCTTACATCGTTTCTCTGTGACATCGCCCACCATTCTCGTATGGTGCAATGCCCATTCTGGTATCCCCCTTAACGAGGTGGCAGACAAGTTAGCAGTTCAGGCTACGTCTAATCCCTCTCTGCCAGTTATCCCTATTGTAGACTTCCAAGACGTTAAACGCTACATTAAATCACGACTTTCAACAGAATTTAACGAGTCGTGGGCTTCTTCGACTTACTTTCATCGCTTCTCAAAACAAACTCTCGAGCGGCCATTCTTTGATTGGGTCCCTTCTAGACATTTAGAGACTAAGATCTTGCGCATTCTTGCCAATTCATTTCCGTTAAACAGCATCTTACACAAAATCGGTTTGGCTCCTTCGCCTCTTTGTATTTCTTGTAAGTCAATCGAAAACCTCTCACACAGATTACTGCAATGTAACCGTTTCAGTGTTCAACGCTCTCTACTCTTTCCTCTCCTCGGCCTTTCTCCCTCTTCCGTCTCTTCGATAAACGACGTCATCTCAACTACGAATTTCCAATCTCCAAGAGTGGGTCGTGCCATTCTCTCTATGTTCCCCTAGTTTTTTTTTTTTTGCTCTACTTCAGTTTTTCTAGAAGTCTTTTGTAGTTGGTACTCTTACATATGTACGCGGAGGCAGGTGCTTAGTCACAAGTCCTTCCTTTTTTCACCCTCTCCTCGGGGGTTCAACCAACCAACCAACCAACCAATTAAAATTATTTATTGATTCAGAAACTGTTCCAAAGAAAAAATTTGTGTCAAAACTTAGAATTGTGAATTGAAAAAAGCTGTTAAAGAAAGCGGGTAAGTAATTTTTTTCTTTCTTAAATGTTTTTTTAATAATGTATAAAATTTGTAACTAATGAACGTTTGACATTTTCATAAGAATCCGAAACTAGTTCAATTTTTAGGGTAAATTTCACTTAAAACATTGAAAAAAGAAACATTTTATCAAATTTTGATCTAAAACTTTGGAATAAGAAAATAATGTAAAGGTTTTTTTATCACAAAACTTAATTGATGTTTAATAATTTTTCGAGATGTGTTTTGTATAGTAGAAGCAAGTCTGCTACTAATAAGTCGATATGTCTAGTAACAAACTAAGGTAACTTTTATGTGTTTTTACATTTGAAAGCAATTAAATAACGATTTGATATTTCCATTGTTATTTGCCCTTCAAAAGACCTTCACTTTTTGCAATTTCAAATAGTATATACTATTATGTATTTTCAGTTTACATTTCCAATAATTGAAGGAATTCAATACCTCAGTATCAACAAAAAAAAAAAGATAAAACTTTATTTTTACCCAATTTTTAAAAAAAAAATTGTTCATAGACTAAACATCATTCATCATACTATTAAATGTATTGCTATGGCAAAAAAAATTATTAAAAGCAATAAATACATAAATGAAAATTACCTCTATCTATCTGATACCTGTGTCAAAAAGCATATATAGTTTTCATACATCCTGCTTTATTATCTCGTTAACCATTTTCAATAAAGCTGAAACTGTAATTAAAAGGCAGCTTTATCATGTATTTACCAAAGACGAAGATCTTCCATTGCTGAGGTTTTAATGGTTTGTTATGATATCACTATTATCCATTATTGTTACTTAAGCTACCATTTGAGTGCAGTTTCGTAGAAAAAAACGACCCAAGATTGTTATTATCTCTTAAGTTTTCTTGCCCTCTGGCTTTCTTAGCTTATAGTTAATTCATTAACAGTTTATCATTAATTTCCAAGTAAAGTAAACTATAAAGTGAACAATAATGGATTTATTCATTTAAGTGTCTATTGATATGAAAATTAAATATATTTGAATGCATTATTTCTTGAATATAGTTTTATGATGGAAATGACTTCTGGAGATTGGACCCACGGCCGACAACTGCTTTTACATCGTTGCAAAAATCGTGCGCTTACCTGCTTGCACGAGCGTGAATATGGTCGAGCATTTGCTCATTTCATTGTTGCTCTCACTGTTCAACCTGCAGTGAAAGGAGAATTACTAAATGCCTTTTTATTCACTCTTGGTATGATATATTCAATAACTAAAGTATACAACTTTCCTATTGCAGAGTGGCCACAGAACCTGGAAATCGAGAAAATGTCAGGAAGCTTTTCTATTCTGGAAAAAATCCGAGAAATGTCGGAACTTTTTTTTTAATTTCAAAAATTAGGGAATTTTTCCATCATTATTTAAGGCACGTTTTTCTGTTCATCCGTATTTTAGCGCCATTTACCCGGAGAATTGTGGTGCCAATTGTTAGGAGTTTAATATTACGGGATAATTTAAACTTTTCATTACTGCTAAACTATTTTTAAAAAATTGGCCTACTATCTCTTCAGCATGTCGCGTCAGACTACCATGCTGGTGGGCCTCAATTCAAATCTGGGGTAAGACGTGGATGTCCCAAGTTGTGGCAATGGTGGCACTTCCACTGGGTGCCCTTTCACAAGTTGCCTTCCGCTTCTGGCCTTGTAGTGGCTAAGTGACTGCTAGCACTTAGTGCTCCAAGTGACTGCGAGTCCTCCATTAGAAAAAAAAATCTCTTCAGCATATATATGTTCTATTTAATCTGAGTGTCTACACTTCTGGAAAAATTGGGGAAATTTGAAAAAATGTTTGCCGTAAAATCAGGTAATTTTTTAGAAATCTATCAGGGAACTTTTTCCCTTGAATTTTGTGGCCACCCTGTATTAATTCACGCTTTGGTATTTTTTACCTGTATTGATTTATTAATTTTGATACATTTTGATTTATTTTTTTAATTATTACTTATTGTAATTTTTAAAGAATGTGTATGTGTTTCTCATTTAGTTCTAAGCTAAATAAATTACCTTTTGGTACTTTGTACTATCGTAATCACTTTGGAGAAAGACGTCAAAGTTCAAGAGTTCAGCCAATCCTGTTAGCCCAACTTTTGTATTACTTTGCATATCTTTATTCAAGGCAGCGGTGAGGGCAGACCTTTGATAGCAGATTATTATCTTATGACTTTTGGAAAGCAAGACACTGCAAAGCTGATTTTTAGGTGGTAAGACATCCTAAATAACTGCTGTACCTGAATTTTGTGTGTGTGATGCGGCCAAAAACTTAAAACCGTTTTTTTTTCTTCCACCAGCAGCCAAATACATTGTGTTTTATACTTTTATGACCCAGCTTTTATGAATAATACAATTGTTTTATAAAGATCTCAAGTGCTATGTATATATATATATACACTTGACTTGAGTACTAATTATGCTGCTGGGTAATAAATGCTATCAGTGAACCTGTACTGTATGTATTCATTAACTGTTATGAGCGCAACATTAAAGTACTCAGATAAATATCCACATATATTTCAAATCATAGTGAATGCTTCCAACCAGTGGCGCAACCAGAAAATTTCTGTAGGAGGGGTTTTCAATCAACTTTTTGTATTTATTTATTTTTGTATTTCTCTCTATAAAAAAATGTCTATACAGAACTTTCTCATCCCATATTTATCATGTCATTAATATTTTTTAAACTTCTTAGTCTTTCACCTACATAAGACAAAATATTGAAATGGTTTTTGTCCAGTATTCAGGTTATACAAAATACCTATACATGGGACTGCAATTTTATCTAGATTGTAGATTAATTTAAAAAAATTTATTGTTATTTAAATTGAATTGGAGAAAGAGTTACACTTTTAGGTGAACAGACAAACACCAATATCATATTTGGTTCTTATTATTAGATATTTACGGGGCTTGAAATGCATGATCCATGTCGCACTGAAACACTATTACTATATTTGAAAAACAAAGACATTTGTGTTTTTTAAATTACAGTTTATATTAGGCCTAGTAGACCAAAAATAATGTATATCAGTTTTTTACTGCTATGAAATTTACAAATCTATTATTTATTTCAAAGGATATAATAACTACTTTGTTTAATATGATAGACTTACTCTATCTGAATAAGATAAATTAAAAGTTTTAAATAATTTTGTAGCACTTAAGTGTCTATTATTCATACAAAAGGGATGGATGTTGGAAATTTAGGCGGATTCTGACACTAAAAACCCTCCCCCTGGTTGCACCTGTATCTTACAGAACAAGGAAATTATAATCTGGTCCAGATATCCGAAAAAAAAAACTAGGATGGTATTTAATGCATTAAAATCGGCTGCATAAATGAACTCAAAATTTCAATATTTAATACATAATAATGAGTGCGGATGTTTTGCAGAATACTAAAATGGAATATTTTAGTAGTCAGCTGTTACTTAACTAAATACATACGCTGATACCCCCTTTGAGCAGTAATTTAGAGTATTTTGCCCACCAATATTCTAAGTGTCTTCAGAGACTGCCACCATCAGCTTGAATAAAGGTAAACAAAGTGCAAGCTTCCCCAAATTTGCTAGCAAAAGCAATTTTCATGCAAAGTTGATTTTATGAATTTGATTTTTTTTTTTTTTAAATTAATATTTTACTATTGTTTCTTTGTTACTTTGTTTCTTTCAAATACTTTGCTAATCTAGGTCTAGATTAAGTTTAGTAATATTAATGTAGTATATTTTTAAGGGATTTTGTGATAGCCATTAGTGGGTTAACATAGAAAATATTGTAATTATAATATTAAATGAATTATTCCTTTGTTCATTAGTGTACCGATAATCAATATGGCTCCATAGTCATTAACAAAATCAAATAGGAGGAAAATTAAAAGCATTGTTATATGCAGTGCATGTGTTGTTTTTTCTGTACTATTTTATGAAATATTTTTAAAAACAATCATTAGATTTTTTTTTTTTTTTTTATCCATTAAATTTTAAAATGTGCATTATTCCTACATTGCATTTTGTTAATATAAAGAAATCACTAAATTGAACATTTACAATTGTGTAGATTTGTACTTTTTTTTTTCTTCAAATCAATCCTAAGTTTTATCTAATTTTGAATGTAATAACTCTTTCTGTAAAAGAATTGTTTATAACTTTATGAGTGAATACATAAGAATAGTGCTCTGATTATCACATTATTTTGATTTTAGAAAAATTAGTTGAAAACATGGAAAAAGAAAAACAAGTGAATGAAGTGCTGATGTGTTATGAGCAAGCACTAGAAGTCTTGCCACAAGATTCTCATGTTTTACATGGACTTGCCACTACTTTATTTCGGTATAAACACTTTCATATTTCTTTTATTTTAAATCTTTTAGATTTTGCTTCAAAAATTAATAACAATATGTTTAGTTTTTAACTTTTGAGGGCAGGAAGTAATATTTTGTGCTGTTTTGTATAATATACTTTTGAATTTAGTTTTCAATATTTTAATGCATACATGTGGCTGTTCAGGGTTTTATAAGTAGATATGTTACATTACAATAAATTATATTATTTTTCACAGGTTTGTATAGTAAAAAAAAATTATTAAAGAAGACATTGAAAGAATAAGTGCATAAATTGGGTACATTCTTGTAAGATATTATTTCTATGTGTCTTAATCTGCGGTACATTATACGTTTTTTTTTTTTTTTTTTTTTTTTTTTTTTTTTTTTTAAATTGATCTTCTTAGAACAATAATTTTAAAAAACATACCAAGCAGGTTATGGAGTTTATATCCAATCATAAATACATTGGCTAATCAATCGAAATTTCATTGTTGTCTGATTTATTCAATGTTAAAATGGTCAGGGAAAAAGTTATATGTTTTTAATCACTACCAAGTGGAAAATTTTATTTGACAACTAAGTAAATTTTGGATAAAAGAATTATAACTAATATGTAAAATTTTCTGTTTTCTTTTAACACTTCTGTATAGATCAGGCTTTTCACAGACCTTAAGAACTACTTTAATTTAAGGTCCTTAAAGTCCTTTATTTTCAATTGTAATTTTTTTTTTTTTTAATTCTATTTAAATGTTATTTAAATTGTTTACTTGTCAATTGTAATACATTTTTATTAGGGATGAATTTTTTGCGCCATGTGGAGGAATTCCGCTTTTTTAATTTTTTAGAAAAAAAATAATTCCGCTTTTTCAAAGAAGGATCCGCTTTTATAATTCCTGAAATAAAAATAGTTCTTTTCCCGCTTTTTCTGTCCTACAGAAAAATAAGTTTTTTTCTAAGGCTGAATCCTTTTTGAATTAGCTGAATTTTTTTGCTCTTCTCAAAATGTTATTGCCTTCATACTAATTCATGTGATTAACGTATACTAATAATGGGTTTGCTTTCAAGTTTGACATCTACGGAACTGTAATTTATTTACGTTGGTATATGATGCTCATTTTCGCTAATCGTTACGCTAATGTAATGTCCGCTACTGCCGAGATTTGTGTGGCTGTGATTTAAGTGGTTATTTTCATGGAGTATTACGCTGATGTAACAGCGGTATTGCTGAAAATTGTTCCGGTATATTCAGCGCTGACGCTGATATTTTATTTTCATTTATGTGGTGGTCATTCACTGAGTGTTAGACCTGTTGTAAAATCTGAGATTTGCACCGATGTTACTTCGATATTATTAAGATGAATTGCTCTATCGCTGATATTTATGTTGTTGTGATGTCAATTTTCATCAAGTGTTACGCCTATACAATAGCGTTATTGTTGAGAGTTGTTCCGGTGTATTAATCTAACTTTGATATTTCTGTTGGCTTGAAAGTAATTTTCGATGAAAGCCACATTGTAGTAACATCCGATTTTAAATTTCCACTAGTATTGCCAAGAAAATATCAATATTACCGAGATTTGTACCAATATTGTGGACGTTATCGCTGATATGCATGTTGTTGGGATGTTTATTTCTGCTGATACCTAGATTTTTGTGGGTATTGTAAGCGCTATTGCTTATACTTTCGTTAGAGTGATGGTCATTTTCGCCGAGGTTTACACTAATAAAATACCAGCTATTACCGAGATTTTCAACACCGTTTTGTAGCCATTCATCTAGACTTCTGTTAAGTCATAACCGCTATATTCGTGATTAGTGACTGTTTAAAGGTCGATTTCGCCGTTTGATTTGAATCTATGCAGAATTTCTTAAATTTTTATATCATTTTGTTTAAAAATTATGTAAAAATATTTTGAAAATTAGTCCCAATTGTAATTTTTCTTGATAATCTGTGTTTAAAATTGTTAATTTAACTGCAACTATATGTAAAATTGTTTGTTGCTTTTTATTTTTTTAAACAAGCTTAACAATATGAATAAAAATTTTAATTTAAAGATTTTTAGTACTTAAAATGTAGCTTAAGAATTTAGAAAACTGGGTTTAATTAGATTTGGAACGTTTGTCAATTTAGGATAATTGCTTAAAGTTGTTTGACTTGTTGAAAATTTGAAGTTTTTGCCCGTTTTGATCGCTTCCAATGATTATTATTATATATATATTTAATGAGCTATACCATGCTTGATGACAGTGCAAAGTCTAGGTGCCGCTATTTCGAACCATTTTTGCTCACGGACAGACAGACGGTGCAGTGTTATAAATGCACATGGAAAACCATAATTTTTTAAAATATAGCTTTAAATGTGTTTTACACATAAAATTTTCGGATTTTGGTTTTCAGCTTTTTGATTTTTTACCAAACTCGTCCCTGTTCTATGCAAGATAACAATGCATATTTTCCATTACAAATTTATAAAAGATCCTTGAAAAGTTTAAAAAGTCCTTAAAAACTATTTATTTTTTACTTTTTAAAAGCTGAATGAACCGTATAGAATTATAATTTCTTAGTTTTTTTTTTTTTTTAATTTAATTAAAATGCTTCTTTAAAAGAAAGTGTGGTAAGCAATAAATATTGCAGGTAGGGAGGTTTTGATTCATAAGATATCTAATATGTGTATGAGGTGCAATACAATTTTGGGTTGAATAGTTTCCGTATACAAGTTCTACCAATTTTAGGATTGTAAGAAGTTCTTAGATAAAATCAATCTTGCTACTCCTCTAGTCAGCTGTTATGTTTAAAGACACTTTCATATAATTACGCACATTTTTTTTATAGGCTGGGTTATGTTGAATGTGCGCTCTCTTACTTTCTCAAGTCATATCAAGCTAACCCCTTCTTCACCCCATCCTTGTATTGTATGGAAAACTTAAAGAATGCTCTGGTAGAACGCTGGCACTTCATGATGTTAAATGACAAGAAGCGCAACCTTGCATACAAGCGGGCTATTGAAAGAGCAGTTGGTGAAGGCTACACCCAAGTTCTAGATATTGGTGCTGGTACTGGCATTCTTAGGTACGACTCTCTTTATCTTCAAGTTAGAGTACTTTTTATTATTTATTTCTAGGAGAGGCAAAAATTATTTTACTTATTAGGGGGAGGGGGACTTTTATAAACAGTTGCTCTGTAACCCTTGACACAGCATTTGTTATCCTGATCTCTAAATTTTGAAAATGATGCAGAGTGTTTGCCTCACTAGACCATTATATTGAAACTATGGACGACCATTACTACAGCTTCTGTGTCCAAATATTGCAGCAGAGCAGATGTTGAGGAGCACACGTGGGAACTGAATTATTGACTTTACATATCCTTATCTTGTCAAAACTATAGTGAATCTAGTTATGTTTTTTTATGTAATATTAGTTAGTGGCAAAGTTATATGGAAAGATATTTATTTTAACCTAGACAAATACACATTTATAAGCCACTGATACACAAGACACAGACATGTCCCATGTGTCATACATTATAAATGTATATTTGGCCTAGTTCAAATAATTATATTTTCATATAACTTTGCCTCAAACTAATATTACATAAAACCAAAACGTAACTACTATAGATTCACTTTACTTTTGTAATTCTAATCTGTTCTATATGGTATCGTATGAAAAGTAATTAAGAAAACTGCTTAATACTTGTCATGTTTTGGTTATTATTTTTTTTACATTGATTATTTAAATTTAATTTGAAAAAGAGGGATTAAAGCTTTTATTGTATTGGTATGTTTGTTTAACTTCATAAAACCCTTGCTCGTTATATATATATATATATATATATATGTTGCATACAACTGTTTTTTTTTTTAAAGTAATATTGCTGCCAATTGCCAATCCCAAGTTATAGTTAGTTTAATTGTACACTTTTATGTATAAGTTATTTTACCTATATAAAATTATGCAAAAATATCTGACACTTACTTTCAAGGAATAGATGTCCAAAGCAATGCTCAATCCTAATTTTTAGCCTTTATTTTTTAACTAATGCATGTATTTAATGGATAATAAAATTTAACTTATAATGTATGCTACATTTGATTTACATTCTCCCAAATTATTTTTCTTGGCATTCACTAGTATGTTAGCTGCAGACGCGAATGCTGAAAAGGTTTATGCTTGTGAAGCCAGCGAGATTATGTTTGCAGTTTTGCAGAATGTGATTCAAGTGAATGACAAACCAGTACAGGCTTTCCAGAAACTTTCTACAGAACTGCATATTCCTGAAGACTTACCAGAAAAGTAGGCATGATCTATGTTATATTTAGGATTATAACTATTATTGATTTGTAATCAACTAATAATGGCTTTGTTTAGTGAAATATTATTACAGCAGAGCAGTCATTGACTAGTTAACTATATAGGATAAGTTACATATTGGTGTGTTTGTTTTGCTTTACAAGACCCTTGAGGATTATTTCATTATATCAAAATATTTTGCCTAAAGTGCAGTTAGATTAAAATTTTAAAAATTGTAATAAAGTTAGTGTACTTATTGTAAAAAAAATAAAAAATTAAACGCCAAGCTTCTGTTTTAAAAAGTCTTTTAAGACTTTAATGTTTACAAAACAAAAAATATTGAAAAGTATTCACTAAATTTAATTAATATAAGATAAATTAAACATAGTTTTGGAATTTATAATTTCAAGCTTTAGACTGCTGATTGTAGAGTCTTAGATACATAATCAGTCTTTTTAAATGTTATTCAAATTAATGAATTGTGAGATTTGTATCTAATAATTTGGGATGGATATTAGGATGTAGCTAAAAATATTCCATGCCATAATTTGATCTCTAAAACATTTGTTCACTAGAGTGCATAAATATTAATGCCATGTGAACTCACAACAGGGTTTCTCTGATTGTCACTGAGATATTCGATGCTGGATTGTTTGGTGAGAACAGCCTAGAAACTCTTGACCATGCATGGGATCACTTACTACTTGAAAAAGAGAACAACTCTCAGCATGCAGAAAATGAAAATGTGTCTGCTGATTCATCTTCAGCACATGTTAAGACATCAAACTCATCTGTTGAGAGGAAAGCAAGAGTCATCCCCCATTCTGCTGACGTATTTGCTGTCCCTGTTCAATGTGAACAGTTTCGTAGATTTTTTCGGTGAGATTCAGGTTCCCCATTTGGGCTATTATTTCAAATTAAATAATTTTAAATATCCTTTTTTTTTAATAAGAAATTATTGAAATTTTAAATTGCTATGATATATACAGAGTGCCCACATGACACGGAAATCGAAGAAATGTCAGGGCTGTTTGATTCTGGAGAAATGTTGTAATTTTTTTAAATTTCACAAAAATCAGGGAAATTTTTTATTGTTTTGAAGGAACATTTCCCCAATCATCCACATTTTGGCGCCATTTATTTGAGGAATTGTAGTGGTAATCATTAAAAATTTCATGTACGGAATAATTTTAACTTTTCATTACCACCAGAACTATTTAAAAGAAAATTGCTGTATTATTTCTTTGACATACATGTTCTATTTGATCAGGGTGTTTACACATCTGGAAAAGCTAGAGAAATTTGAAAAAAGTTTTCTGTAAAATCAAGGTATTTCTTAGAAATCAAACAGGGAATTAGGGGATTTTTTTTGCTTAATTTTGTGGCCATCCTGTATATATGAAACATGATGGCTAAGCAATACAATATTTGCTTTTCTAAATGAATTAAATATAACTGGATTTTTCTCTGCAGGTAGTAGAATATGGTTTATCTCTATATTTTACTTTCTCCTAGATAACATTATATAATGGTACGCAAAGTTCACATATGGAAAAAAATATATAATTCTCTTTCCTTATGAGTACTTTTATACAGTGCAAGTTATTCCCTGTAAGTAACAGTACTATGCTCTGATTATATTCTTGTATCTGATATAAGCTGCTTTAAAAGTAGTGATATAATGAATTTTATTTTATTGAGGGTCCAGCAATACCGCTGCTCAGGGAATTATAAATATTTTCAAGAGTTCTTAGAGCTCAATTTTGTAAGGGGTGGGGTACTTAAAAAAACTCATGTATATTTTGTCGACACACTCATTAACTTTTTTCATTTTGTATAATATCTAAATTTTTAAAAAATTCAATGATTCCCTTCTATTTCAAAGATTTTAGAACTAATATTTCATACAAAAAAGTTTCTTAAAGCTTCAACTAAATTGCTCAATTTCAACATAACTATATATCTATTCCCTTGAATTTTATTTTACTTCTAAAGTGTAGTTACGTCATGCACTGAAATGTGTTTTAGATTGGACAATGCTGTAGTAAAAGCACTTGAGATAAAAGAAGAAATTGTTCCTGAATTTCTAGATGAGGAACCTTATTCCACAGAAAGAATACTCAACCTCTCATGTGAATACAAATATTTAAGCAAACCATCTGCTATTCTTAAGGCAAACTTTAATTCACCTGAGGTGCGTATAGATATATTTTCCTAATAAATTTAAGATTAAAATTTTAAAATTGTGTCTCCTCTGTATCTTATATGTTTACTTTGTTTTTTTAATCTGTTTAAAAATATTTTGTTTTCCTTTAACATTAATATTCACAAGAGTTTTTTCAGTTTTGAATCATATATAAATACATAACGTTGAAAAATAATTTACAGGGAATGTCATTGGTTAGCCTACTAAGTTTGACATGCTTGGACAATGTTTTGTATTACAGTCAAGCCTTGTTAACGTAAAATCGCTTAACATGAAATCCTGTTAAACGTGCAGGAAAAGTAGTTCTTCGTACTTAAAACTTAATGTTAATTTATTCGTTTAACATGAAATTTGATTAACATGATTAATTTCAGCGGCCCCATTGACTTCGTGTTAAACAAGGTTTGACTGTATTTTCTTTTTTAGGTAGATTATTCTTAATATTAAAGATAATTCAAGTTGCTTATCCATTTTATTATAACTGGGTAAAATCTTTTAATAACATCGTCTTTGACCCCATACTAAAGCCCTATTTGGAAAGTTACTGGAATGATCAAAAATCAGTCGAATCATTTTAACCAAACCACAAAATATGCTATCACGCATAACAAAACAAAATAATTACAAGAATGATAATAGTTGAAATTTGTTACCTGATAATCTGCAAATTAAAACTGGATACTTCCTTAACTAGCTCAACAAAGCTAAAAATTTGGCTTATTAGTGTGTATTATTTTACCTTGTTATAGATTAATGTCATATTTGTAAAACATAATCTTTATGTTTGATGACTCTAGTATCAAGTAGTTTATTCAGAGCATTCATAATTCAAATTTACAATGATTGAATTCAATGAGACTAAAAAAAGACAAACTGTCATTAGAATGAAGAGGATTTAGTATGAAGATTAGATATTTCATATTTGTATTAATTTATACTTAAAATTTCTTTACTGTATCTAATCCTTTTACTAAAAAAATTGTATTCCTAAAATTAATCTTGCTTTCACCTATCCATTAACAAAAATATAGTCTAGTGGAGATTATAATATTAATAAAAAGAATGTAAGCTCAATCCCTGTCATAATACCATATTTGACAATACTTTTTAAAATCACCTATGGTTGCTGTAAAATATTCTCCATACCTGGTACAGTCACCCTTATGATATTACTTAAACATCTGTAGCATGACTGTTTCTTTATCGGTTTGTATTGATCCTGCTTTGCTGGTACAAATTTATCCTTAACAAGGCAGTATTGTACTCTTGACAACTTGAGTCAAACTATTCTTGAATAATCTTATATCGATTTGTTTAGCTAAAACTCAGGCTTTGGCAGTAACACATAATAATAAATTAGGAACTTGTATTTCTCAGTAGATTGGTTTTCTATGTTCTGCTTAAACCTGGACCAATATACTTGATAGCCTTATTTTAAAATTTTTATTTTGAAGTAGACTCTTTCTTATTTACTTGATGTAAAATTGATTTTAAAAAGCAATAAACAAAAGCGAAGCACAGAGGTATATCATAATTTTTTTCTCAATTTGAGTTCAATTCAATTCCTATACAGGGTTCCCACGTTCATTAAAAGTGCTTAATATTTTTTAACTTGTTTTCAAGGCCTTAAAATTGCTTAGAGGTGCTTAAAAGTCCTTGAAAATGCTTAGAGGTCCTTAAAAGTCCTTAATTTTTTAGGTTGTTGTGTGCACAACTGCAAAATTTATAAAAATACAACTCAGACTTGCTGTCCCCGCATGACTGCCACTTTTCCGCACCGTATCAGAATTCTCTGACATATTTGTATCACGCACCAACTTGTAACTTTTTTGGTAGAATATACTTTATTAAAATTTTATATACAGACATGATGCCTGAAAACAAATTTTCAAATGTCCTTAAAAACATTAATTAGGTCCTTAAAAGTCATTGATTTTCATTCTGAGATTTAAGTGGGAACCCTGCTATAGATAAGTTGCAGTTAGCTATAATTGATATTCATGGCATAAAAGAACTAAGAAAGAGCCTTTCTGACCTTAAACATTATTTAAACCAATATCTTCACTACTCAAGTTTATAATTCAGAAATTAATACAGCCATTTTTTTTGTGTCTCATCAAATACCTTAACCTTAAAATTTGGATGAATATTTTACTAAATATATTTTTTCTATAGGACATAAAAAATCTTTTGCAAGGTAAAGTTCTAAGTCCAACATTTAACTGTTCTGAAAGTGGAAATTTGGATGCATTTGTGATGTGGTTTGATTTGCATCTGGACGAACAAGAAACTATATCATCTGCTCCTAACAAAGAAAACAACAACTGCTGCTGGGAACAGGCTATCTTTTACGTCTTTCCACAATCTTTAGAAGGTAAGTGCATATTATTTTCTTGTCTTTTGCAACAACAAAAAAATTAAACTTGTGATGTTTTTCTATAACAGCTTACATGCGAAGCATGCTTATGTAACCAAAAAATAAATTTTAATTTCTTTTTAAGCTACTAATTTTTCATAATTAAGATTTCAGATGTATGCTACAAAATCTAAAAAAAAAAATTAAAAAAATGAACAAAATGTTTGACATTTTGTTAGTAATTTTATATTACTTCTAAACAACACTATCCTATTATGCAAAATTAATATACCAGCTTAAAGCACATTATTTTTTCAAGCTGTCATATCTGCACTTTCTTAATCATTCATTATATGACTTGCCACACTTACTATGCACTAAACCTATGTTTGAATAACTTGGTTAACTCATTGGAATAGGTCTCTATAAGTACTAACAGAGTGGCCACAGAACCTGGAAATCAGGGAAATGTCAGGAAGCTTTCTGATTCTGGAAAAAAATCGGTGAATTTTTTTTAATTTCATGGAAATTAGGGATATTTTCTTTTTTCTCAAGGTACGTTCCCCATTCATTGGTATTTTAACACCATTTACCCAGAAACTTGTGGTGGTAATCGTTAAAAATTGAATGTTAAAGAATAATTCAAACTTTTCATTACTGTCAAAACTATTTTTAAAAAATTTGCATATTATCTCTTTAGCATACATGTTCTATTTGATCAAATAGAATAATTTCATCATTTTTAATAACTCATCTAGAAAAATTTGAAAAAAAGATTGCCGTAAAATTAGTTTTTTTTTTTTTTTTTTTTTTAAATCTATCAGGAAAATCAAGGAACTTTTTTTCCTGAATTTTGTGGCCATCCTGATTAATTTTATACGATTTTTCTTGATTCCATTTAGAAAAGTAATCCTTCTATCTTGTTCAATATCATTTTTATGTTTTTGGGAAATTCTTATGAATAGTCATTTGTGTTATTTCCTATATATTGTTCACGCAATTTTGTTAATGGTTGTTTCAATATATAAGTTTGAATTTGCTCTATGTCAGATTAGCCATTTAAAAGTTTCTTTGAGGAATTTCTTACCTTCCAAAGGATTTCAGTTTTTAAATTTCCAGAATTTCACAAAAAATTGTGTTTAAAATGGCTCTAAACATTTTCTAAGAACATTTTGACCATCAACCAGAGTTAAAAATAATATTTTCTTTTGCATAGTTGTAAAAAGATTCTTTTTTTTTAAACAGTGTTTTTCGTTAAAAACAGTGGCATTGGGGAGCAAAACTCGGGAAATTTTCTCAAAAGGTAAGGGGTTAATGTTTGACTTAATGTTGAAAAAGACATTTGACTTAAAGTCTGCATAGTAAGGTGTACCCATGTACAATTACAGAGTTTAGTTAAAATTTCTGAAAAACGTAATTGGTGCACTACTTGGTACATAAGTGGTATACGACCCCATTGGCAGCTTTTTTCCTTGACGACTAAAATATTTTTTCCCCTCCCTATTTTGTAAACCAAGCTCAATAATATATCTCTTGGTCATATCCAACATCTATGTACAGGGTTACCGCGCATATGGAAAGCGGGAAATGACATGGAAAGTCATGAATTTGGACATCGGGTAAATTTTGTCATGGAAAGTCATGATTCTGAGTAAAAAAATGGGCATAAGTCATGGAAATACAGTGAATTTCATGGATTTCTAAACATTTTAAGTAAAATCATGTAACTGTGATGTCATAAACGCCATGATCACTATTCAGCTCATCGAAAATTTATCTTTTTATTTACTTTTTGATGGAAACAACAGTCACAGTTAAAAACCGCTACCAATGAAAACATTTCTAAACTCCAAATTTGTGACATCACACGAGTAAGGTCTCATAGTTGAAAAAAAAATTCTTAATAAGAGAACTCAAATGAACAGTTTTGATAAGCTTGTGTTTACATTTTTTTTCCGTCATCTTTCTTCTGTTTTTCATTGTTGATATCAAAACATTTGATTTTTGATGATATAATTTATTGTTATTGATTAATTTTTTCTTCAAATAATCCTTTATTATTAAAGAATGATTGGCTTTTTTAACACCTGAAATATCAAAGAATGGAAAGCTATTTTCCCCTTTTTCTTCTGATTTGGAAGTTACTGAAACAAGGATTTTTTACTTAATTTAAAATAAAACTTTATAATAATTATTTTATGGTTCATTGATTTACTTACTATGTTTGAGTTAGCAAAATTCATATAAGTTATTATTATTATTTTTTGTCATTTGATTTCTTGAGTCATGGAAAATTATTTGCTTCAATCTTGGAAAGTCATGAAAAGTCATGGATTTGTGACATTTTATTTTGGCAGAAACCTTGTATGTATACAAATATGTTATAAGTTTGTTTTATTTCATACTAACTATGTAATTTAACCTATTTTTAGGGGCTTCTTCTTTCTGCAATATTGGAGATACCATTGAAGCCAAGTTCCTCTGTAAGGGACATCTAAAACTTCAAAAAGTAAAACTTTCAAACCAATCCTCTGAAGCAAGCGCTAATCAATTTATAACCATGGATCCATCATTAATATATTTGCTAAATTCTTACGTCTCTGGAGATATCATCAATTTAAACACCAAAGACTTTTCTCACATGGACAATGCCTCCATTTTAGACATCTCCACCTTCCCTGTCATCAGTTTGAAAGCCCTAAGAGACACTTCTTCTGTGGTGTCTGTCTTGAAAACGCAGTATCAGGCTGAAGTGGAGCAACTTCGAGACATGTATGGCATACAACATGATCGGCTGCAGTTTAAATCGTACGAGGATTTTTGCAATGCCAAAATGCAGTGTGATGTTTTGGTTGTGGATCCTGTAGAGATGTGTGGGTTGCTGAAGAAGAACTTGCTTGAAGATGTCACTATGTTGAGGTACTTATTACTAAATATTTTTATTAATATTGAAAATAATAAAAGATCCCAAGCATAAAAGCAGCTGTACCCATCATAAACTATTTGTATCTCTTACAAAAAAAAAAAAAAAGTGTAAAAAATCTTATGTAAAAATTCTTATTAATTTTAATTGTAATTAATTGTAAATTATTTATTAAAACTTAGCTTTACTGTACCAAAAAAGTTTTTGCCTTATATCAGACAGTTTGGCTTTTTGTATAGACATGTGCTATATACTAAGTATTTTGTGTGATATCCACACTAGATTGACATAACCTGAGAATTCTTATGGTTATGCCAGTCTTTTAAATCTAATATTATGTTTTAGTTATATGTGACTGTCTGATGTACACTATGCTAATATTACTACACTATGCTAAGATTATTTGGTATGTGATATAATTATTAGATAGTCATGGTAAAATTAACTGCAAAAAGTTTCTATGCTGATTTCTTTGGTATAAAAGTCATTCTTTTAATGTCAAAAGCATACATTTATAAGTTCCAATAAAGATTATAATTTTTATTTATGTACTTAATTGTGATAAAATAGTCATCTTATAAGAACAAAGTTTAGTAATAAAAATAAATAGTTATATAAGTGACTTGTAATTATTTATAATCTTTTTAATTTCTTCACAGAATGCAATGCTTGAAAGACTCTGGAATTGTTGTTCCTGGAGAAATTGAAATCCATGCAGTGCTAGTTGAAAGTGCAACACTTCGGGAGAACTCGAAACTTGTTTCTGATGACAGAGTAAATGGATATAAAATTTCGCAAATAATGAATGCCTACAAGGTAACTGGAATGTGTTTTTGTGTGTCACATAGTTTTTTTTTTTTTTTTTTTTTCCTTGTTTTTTTCTACAAATTGTGATTGTTGACCTAGAGGCAAGATAATATAGCTGAATTCCTTTAAAGTATTTTCTAGTTGTATAGTGTTTAACATTCATGAAAAACACTTAATAGTTTTTAGTGTTTTTAATAGCTTATTAGTATTGTCCCTGCTATTCTTAAATTTATTTTATTTTTCGTGTAAGGTACTTAAGATTTGAAATGATTTCTTGTCTTTGCTCAATATGTGTATAAACTAGCTACTAAGTAAATCGGAAGTTTTAAGTATGGTTTTGTAAAGATAAATATATAATTTTTTTTTTTTTTTTTTTTTTTTTGTATATGTTTAAAGCATCAATTAGAATGTTACATTTCTTAATTGACAAAATTTAAATTTTTCGAATAAACGTCTTTTAATTTTTAAAGAAAAGTATTCGCAAATTTTATACAGATTTTATATACATACTTCTTTTGAAAAATAAAGAATTCACAAAGAACCAAAAGAGGGCCTTGGTATATAAATACTTCAAAATTATTCAACTTTAAATATAGAAAAGTAAACCAATTGTTTCCTTATTTCAGTCTTTACAAAGACAGTAATTTTTTGCATTTTTTTTTTTTAAATTAAAACATTATATGTGTATGTGATTTTTTTACTAACGTTCTACAATTTTTACTGGTGTACGTATAGGTTTCGACTTTTTTTTTTAAATTTTCAATTTAAAAATGAGACCTTTTCACTTTGAAAAGTACATTACTTGTTAAACTGTTTCCAATAAAAAAAATTAAAAATTTCTTCAATTTTAATAATTAACATTTAATCAATTAATTAAGTTTTGAATGGTAATGACAAAAAATCTAATTCACCCAAAGATACAATATTGGTGTTCAATAATGCAGAATATTCTGTTCCATGTTTTGACCCTATTAATAGAATTATACAGTGGGTATATTTTCTGATATCTTGCTTTAACTGAATGTATGAGATAAATCCATGTTTTTTATACAAAATCTTATCTTTAAAAGTCTATTAAAAAATATTTATTTACAAATCACTTAGTATTTCAGATCAAAACATTCAACAATTTATGCAGATTTTTAGCAAAAAACCAAAATAAAAACATAGTATTTAAACTGGAGTTATTACTGATTGAATGAAATGCAAAAGAAACTACATTCTGAGAAAAAATTTTAAAAGAGCATTTTTGATATTAAAAACTGTTATTATTGTATTAATTATTATATATTTACATTTTTGTATGCTCCTCCATCATAGGGCTTTCCTTTTGTGTTGTTTTTGTTTTTTAAGGCCTTGCAAATCCTCACGGATTTTTGTGATATAAAAACTATACATATACCTTGAATAACTTTATAAAGTTAAAAATAAAATTCATTTCTGCTCCTGTAACTTTCATTATATTTCCAGTGTCAAATTCACCAGGACATCCAGTTTTCAGCACTACCCCACCAAAACATCACTGCCCCCTTCAAACTGTGCCAGTTTGACCTGAACAGCAACTCTGATACCACCAGCACCAAGTCAATTTTCAAAGACACTCACAAAACAATCGAGGTTGAAGCAGTCAACAGTGGCAAAGTAACTGCCATCGTTTACTGGTTTGCCTTGAAGTACCATTCCGATTGCACCGTCGACACTTCCAGTCCAAACGGCCTGTGGAAGCAAGCCGCTTGTATTTTGGATGATGATGTTGATGTTCACAAAGGGGAGAAAGTGTGTTTGCAATACAGCCTTAAAAATAGCTGTTTCCAAATTGGGATCCTTAATCATTAACATTTTGTTGCATGTAAGTCAAGTCACCTATGATACAGGGTAGTTATAATTATGGTGTGCCTTTTTAGAACTGTCTAAAATCTGTGGTAGTTAACTGATCTTCGTAAAATTTTGTATTTGTGCTCCTTAAATATAGAGATCCATTATAAATGATCTAAAAAAATTAATAATTTGTAAAAAAAATTGTTACAAAACGTAATGATAGTTATAATGATTCTTAATGAGTCTTAAACGATTTGTCAACGATGCTCAAAGAACTACAACATGCATTCAACATTTTAGCTAGTTTTGTTCTTGATCTAAAGATCTAAAACTTCACTCACCACTTTCATGTACCTGTAAAGCTAACTTTTGTATCATTAGAATACTTAATTTTTATCTAGTGATGGGCATCTTATCCTGAGTTTTTTGTTTGTTCAGATATCATTTGTACAGGGTCTTAATAATATGTGTACTAAATGTTATTTTGTTTATTAGTAAAGGTGGGGCTTTTTCATTATAACCATGCTATTTAGCGATAATTTTTCAAAATAATCTGGTAAACAAATGGTCTGGTTTCCAGATATCGTTTCATTACCCAGATTGGATAAAATCCCTCAAAGAGGGGAAATTGTGTAACAGGTGCCTAATGGAAAAAGTATCGTAAAGGTTCTAGACAACTCTAAACAGATGAATCTTAATTATAACCACCCTCTAAAAAATTTTTAGACTATGAAGTGGTTTAAGTCTTTGTTATGTTTGTCCAATAGGAACTTGTTTTGAAATTTTTAGAACTAAGGCTTTTGGTGGTAAGGTTTTGTATGAGTGTGTTACTTTTTTAATTGACTTGTTTTTGTTAACATTTATATATATTTATTACATTTTGGTCTTGCATTATTTTTCAAGATTGATTTTAAACCAAGAGTGTCTTAGGTTGCTTCTGGATTCAATGTAGAAGACAAGGTTAAGTCTGTGTAAAAATTACATTTGCTTCTAGATAACTATGTATCATATTTTAAGCATAAAGTTTATTCCTTAGGATTTGATATGAAGGAATAGAGTTTCTTCAATTGTGTGTTTCAATTGGAGAAAAATTAATATACACTTCATAGGTTTTAAATATATAAACCAAATGAAAAGTGGCAAAAGGTTTATTTCAGCTAATATTGAGCAATTTGCTAATTTTTATTGAATAAGAGTACTTTTTAAGCAGTCATAGTGATAAAACACTAAATAAGATAAGTGTTCTTTCTATAGAGAAACAAGTATGAACCCTGTTGATGTTTGATGTTATTTGCATCAATGCATGTTTATAATTTTTAAGTAGATAAGTAGAAAAGCGTGTTCTTTCAGTATAGATTGCATTATGAAACAAATATTAGTTATAAACATTGCACAAGTAAAATTATTTTCTAGATTTCAAAACCAAGTCTTGATAGATATTAAATGTATTCTCTATATTAGCTTATGTGTTTTCTGTTTTTGAATACTAGTCACTGTTTTATTTTTGTTTGAGAGGAAAATCCCAGGAAGGATAATTCAATATGTGACAATCTTTTAGCCTAGTGCATTTAGAAACTACTTTGTAAAAAACTCTGAAATTTGGTGAATAGTTTCGAAAGTGATCATTTAATGAAATGATATAAATTAAAAACTCGAAAATAGCGTCTAATATATTTTATTTTTGAAATCCTTACTCCAATACATATGCTGTGGCTCCAACTAGTTTTGCCCTTTTCTATATTAATTTTCATTTATAATAGCTAGACATTAAATGAAAACAATTTAAGTCATTTCATTGAATGTTCTTTTTCATACCTATTCACCAAATTTCAAGGTTTTAAAGAAAGTAGTTTCTAAATGCACTGGGCTAGTAGATTGTAACATAGTGAGTATAGGCAATGATCCTTAATAAGACTTCGTCTTAAATTAAAGTTATTCAAGAATTGTGATAAAAATATTTATTATGTTGTGTCTTCCACATGCATTGCTACAAGCAGGAGTGACAAGTCTAGTCAATGTCACTTATGTTCTGTCCAACTGTATCTTAAATAAAATCTCGTTGTT
This sequence comes from Linyphia triangularis, assembly GCA_963978545.1. Classification (NCBI taxonomy): domain Eukaryota; kingdom Metazoa; phylum Arthropoda; class Arachnida; order Araneae; family Linyphiidae; genus Linyphia; species Linyphia triangularis. The sequence goes on along the minus strand of OZ021726.1, from coordinate 22,986,129 downwards.
TCAGTATAGTATTTTCCTTTTAAGCATACTATTAATAATAGTACTAAGAAATAATGTTTTTAAAATTCAAAAGTAATATCTTTGTTTCATAGGAAGGAAACATTTCATTATAATTAACCTTTTAAAAATTTGTCATTTAAGTCCTTTAAACATAAACTTTTTCTTCCAAAGCTCAAACATATTAACTTAACATTCTACAGAAAATAAATCAGTGTTTTTAATACCAATATTTATTTGTAAACATTTGTATAACAATATTACAAAACATATGTACAAAATGTGTATATACATGAGATGTGATGGAAATGTACAAGAGTGATAAATGAGTTGTACCCCTTTGCTGCAGACTCAACCGAAGCTCAGTAGTTCAGTCCATGGATTCATATCATGATATGCTTCCATACTTTTCTATTTCTGATTTACTTATCGGACTTACTTTTTCATTTTGAATGGAGGGGACATGCAAGAGTTTCTCTGTGCAATTAACAACTGCCCATTCTTGCCTATCCGCCGATGCCCATATCACAAAGACTATGCCTCCAAGCAAGTAAAAACCAGATGACAAATAAAATACCAAACTCCACTGTTCAATGCTAGCATGCTGAAATAGAAGTAAATAAAATGTAAAATAATTGTAAAGTGTAACGTTATCATTAATGAAACCAATTATATGCTTTGGGTTTCAAAAATAAAGAATTCATAGTTTTCCTTTTAAAAATTTTTACTACAGAGTTACAGTACCTAGTATGGCAAGTATAAAATGAAAAATAATTATTTCTAAATTAATGTCAATTTCTCCAAAGTTTTAAAATATTAGGCCCTGATTTTTTTTAAAGGGATATTACTCGCTTTGCATTTAACAATTTGAGTATTAGTTCATTATAATATAATTTTCAATAATTAGATTGTAGTTTCTCATTTTCTGTCTTTACAAGACTAAATGAAGTTGGCTATTTTTAGAAACATATACTAAAACAAATTTATAAATAACAATTTGATTTCTAATTTCCAAAGTTCACTTACTGCGTTATCTAATAAGAATCCTGCTACTAAAGGAGAAAATATCCCTGCAATGCATCCAAATCCGTTTACAAATCCAAAAATCGAAGCTATAAAGTAGAGAGAAACCATTATTATATTTATATTTTGATAATGGTCAGACAATAAAGAAACTATCAAATGTTACTTTATCAATTTCAGAAATGACTGAATCTGCATTTTTTCCCCCAATGTTTATTTTTCTTACGTTATTAGACCACATCTCTCTGAGTGGTATTAACCTAAAGTATCTTAAACTTGCTCAAAACTGCATTCAAACACGTGGCAATTTGTCAGACCACATGGTAAATTATACAGAAAGAAATAGTTGTGAAAGACAGACCTATATCTGAACCCAGGGACTGTAAGGAAAAGTTAAACTGGATCAATCTAGATATTCCTGCTGTAGTGCTGTAGTTTACCACTTTCGAATTTTAAGAAAAAGTTCCCTGAATAAAATCCTTCCTTTCCGTTTAATTGTATGACTTCCTAGATATGGCAAACATTTCTTGCATTATGCCAAGTCCTACTAAATATATATATCGCAGAACTAGAATTTTGTGGTTGAGGGAGATTTGTTTAATGCTCAAACTTCTAACGATATAAAAGGAATTTCAATGTAAAATCTGGAACTGACAATATAACTTTTTTATAGATTTCTATTTTCTTATTCGCTCTACTGTCGCTTACCTGCATGGTGCGGTGCCATGTCAGCCACTATTGACATATGTCCTCCCCCTATCATTCCGAAGAAGGCCATGGCGGATGTAAGAAGAACTATGGCCGCTGCTCTGTCGCATCTAACTAAAGGTATTAATGCTGTGCACAAGGCAGGACCAGCCATACCTGGAAAGAAGGAATCTTTGAGCTACAGCATAAGGAGTTAAAGGCTAGAGGTCGTAATTATATAGATGCATTCGTTTGCGCGCGTAATCTAAAAACGTACACCATGGTAGGTTTGCCAAATATTTAGAAGTTTTAACCTTACCCATGATTTCAAAGCCTTTTCTAACTTTATTCGCCGACATATTCTTCCTTGATCTCAAGTAGTCTGACACAAATCCAGATAAAAACACTGTTACACAACTGCTGACATAAACCAATGAATTCACTAGTCCATTCTAAAAAAATATAACTTGATAAGGTATTTGAATAATAAGTCAAATAAGTCAGGATTAACAAAAATGATAGGTAGGAAATAAAACAGCAAAGTTAGTAAAAACTAAAATTCTCACGCTATTTAGTAACATCCGAAAGGAACAAAGAGTTCGTTGCTTCATTTTGAGAACAGAGATCACTTGGGGATTGAGTGTCAGCAATTTGCCAAACCTGTTTATTTGTGCTTTTCCCTCGGCCAACTAGCGGGAGCTGGGCAATCGATTCCTTGCTTGACCGGTGTGTTTCTTAATTTTTATTTATTTTGTTTTTGATAATGCATTTTATCCCCAGTAAGTTACAATTTTATTGAACCAGAAATAAAATTTAAGAAAAAGTTTTAAGATTTGAAATTTTTATTTTAAGGTTTATTAAAGAGTAAAATTATGTATGTAGTTCTACTTCAAAGGTACTAACTACTAATGCAGTTCGCTTAAAGGGCGAGCGAAACGAAATGTCACGAAACTTATAAGATTTTTTTCTAATTGTCAATGATAAATGCAATTTGTATGTAAAATCGATCTTATTTAAAAGCCCCGAGTGAAAGAAGAAGTGCCCTCAAAATTATAACCTTCATATTCTGTTAACCTGTAGGTTTTACATAGCCTCCATTTTAACATACCTTTTGAATGGGTACGTGAAGAACTACTTCCAGATACGTGGGCAGTTTGGTGAGTAATGTGGTGAAGCCCCAATTGCCACAGAAAGAAACTATGGCTACAGACCATACTGGCATGCTTGTGAGAACACATTTCCATGGTACCGGAAGCTGAAAACCAGTAACAGTACTTTAATGAGAAATTGCTATCTATTACCACTGATCTTTACAGTAGCTATTACCAATTTCAAAATATTTGTCTTAAAATGTATTTAACACTATTAGATTATGTCCTCTCGTTGGTGTGGTGGAGTCGGAGAGAGGGGTTTACACTAGAAGATTTCGATCTAGTATTCTTCTAGATGCTCAAAATTACGAGATGTATGTGGTTGTGTTAAGAAGTTATAAGTGGCAGAAATAGACAGTCGTTACTTCCAAACTCTATTGGATTTTGTGCATTAAATTTGAGCAGATTGCCGAATTCAGGTTATTTAACGATCTCTTTCTTGGTATATTTTCCATAATTGATACTGTCTCTTAATTCATATTTTTAAAAAAAATTCAGTGTGAATATATATATATTTTTTTTTAATTTTTGTAAAATGTGGTGTTAAAATTTGTGTGATATCTAAATAAAAACCAGGAATTGTAAATGTTGCAGACGTAGGTGGCGTTACTTGATGCCGGGTTTTAAATTATATGGTATAGGTAATTATGTACAATATCTTTTGTGTATAGAAATTGTTGTGATATTACGTTCACCTATTGTATGTATACCAAAGATACTTGAAAATTAAAGATATACCGCACTTAAAAAATACTAAGAAAAAAACACTATATCAAAATATTCATGAAAGAAAAACCGCAGCGTGATTAAACAAGTTGGATTAATACAGTAACTGTCCTTAAAATGCCGCTTTTACACATGTTACAATTAGGATACATCAGGTTCAGATACAAAGCACTTACAAAGTTTGGCAACATTTAATGAATGAAATCTCCGATAAATGTTAACATATGATGACAAAAATAATTCTAAAGAAGTCAATTAAAATTTGTTTTATAAACAATAAGGCCGATAAATTGGCAAGTTTGATGAAAACTTGTCTCCAATATTGTAATTATAATCCAATATTATTGAAGGCACCAATATTATTATTGAAAATGTTAATTTAAAGTAGTTCTTACGGAAGCACTTCCGGTCGAATATTAAGACCCCTTTTTTGTGGAACTTCCAGTTAAATTTTATGCAATCCTACTAATCTTATCGATAACTTCTAACTGATGCTGATATATTTCTGTAGCATGTATAGTTTAAGTTTAATGAATTGAAAATTAGTTTCCCGTCACCATGTCCTGTATTTCCGGTCGTAACCTTCAGTTGAATTTTGGAAACACTTTTCTCTTTGCAAATCGCACATTTCTGTTATTTATAATTTTATCTGAGAAGGTTAACCTCACACGGACGAACAGAACATACGCTATCCTTTTATTTGGCATTTGAAACACGTCTATTGCATTTGTAGTTTTGAATGAGAATGTTAACCTCCCACAAACAGACGTACAGTGCTTTTGTATGAGCTTTTACCATAGAAATGTAATGTAGAAGCTAAAAAATACTTTTAAGTCAATTTAAATATCACTATAGTAAAACGTTTCCTGACTTTCTAAAGTGAACTGCTATTTTTTAAAAATCAAACAACAACTATTTAAGAATGAAACTAAATAAGTATTTCTAAAGTAAAAGAACGGAAAAGTACCTTTTGATCGTCAGTCATTTGAAAATTACCCTTCTGAATGTAATCTATTTCCCACTTGGTCACTCTTGGATGATCTGAAGGTTTATTGTGGGCTAAGCAACTCCAAAATACAAACCATACGCAGCCAAGAATGCCTATGTACGAAAAAAAATATATTTAATAATGTTTTTGATAAGACTTAAATTCTTCTCGACAATGCAAGTTTATTTTCGAAATTATTTACTTCAGTGTTTAGTAAAGTGATAAATTTGGTTGAGAAACTTTTGGAAATTTTAAATTTTCTAAACTGGTTTTATACTCCTTTTTAAAGCTGTTTATAAATGCATCAGTACATCAATAAAACGGCAATTTTAAAATGTAATACTCTTAATAATATCATGTGTTTTCAGTTATCAAAAATGTAAAAGTTAAAGAAGTTTTTAACATAAATACGTCAATGAAGCAATGTAATACAAACCAATGTTTCGTTTTAACAAAAAGTCTGTAATTTTTTAGGCAAATAGAAATCAGAAACCTACTTGGTGAAAATTAATGAAAGCTTTTCAGATGTGGAATAACATTTTAGTGTTAAAAATGTTCAATGGCTAGTCCAAGGCCTGACTTGTATCACTTGAATCCCAAAGCACAGCATGTTTTCGGGGCTCAGTAAAAAAAAATAGGTGGTAGGGGTGCTCGATATTTACTTTGTTAGAAGGATTTTTCTTCGACCATATACGTCTTAAACAGCATGTGTAAGGGAAAACATTACTGAAACTGTAATATAAAGAGCAAAATAATAAAGAGAATTTGATGCACATTGTTGCTGAAGATTAACCTATTAGTATTCTGTGAAGAAATTAGGAATGTGAATCAAAATTAGTTTCGACTGGTAGGATCATTAGACTTTTGCTAAAGATGTCACCGAATTCGGCTTAAACTAATCATAATGTATTTTGAGCTAAAAAGTATTTTTACAACTAGGACTAATATTTTTACAACATTTAAGAACTATGTACATGATTTGCCAAAGCGATTAATAAGCACGAGCAACCAATTTCGTCTTTAGTCGGCAAGTTTATTGATAACCATTTTCTAAATTAACTAGGGGTGTGAAACATCACACAACTTTCAATTACACTTTATTACTGATGTGGATTTGTGTCATTTACCGTTTATAAATATCCATCATTTGTTTAGAAAAAATTGCCAGTTTGGCGATATGTTTTGCGATAATTGTAATATGGAACTTCATAAAAAAAATAATAACTTCGCCAAAATGGAAATTTTAGAGATATATCTTTCAATAATTCTTATATTATCCTTTCTTATAAGTGAAACTGAGAAGAGGAGAAAAAACGATCGTTCATAAGCTATGTTCAAGCAAAGAGAACTCTGTGTTAAAGACATTCGGGTTTTTTTACGCCATTGAAGCATTTTACAGGAATTTCGGAGGTGGGGATGCTTAGAACACCTTAAGAAGCATTAGCACAGCGATTTTTATCAAAATCGTTTGAGCAGTTTTTTAGTAATCATTGAAAAACACGATTTTTTCAATGGCAGCTACCTTATGCGCATGCGCGATTTTGACAAAAACCTTAATGGTAGGTCCTTGGGCCATTACCAACCTGCTCACCAAATTTGAACATCGTAGGTCAATTTGTTCGGGCGTTATTCCAACCACGTACACACAGAGAGACATATTTTCAAGATCACTTTTTTCAGATCAATATGTTCCAAAACGTAGAGAAATGCAATTTTTTTCTTTTTTTCTTTCTTTTTTGACCGAATCCTATACTTTTATTACCCTATATATTACAGTAATTGAAAGTAAAAATTAAACATCAGAAAATCATGATGCGCTTTCGAGATTTAGTTGTTTAACGTGCACCACAATTAACGTGTTCAGTCAAGTTAAGTTTTTAATTCTTTTTTAATTCAAAACCTAATAGAAAATTTTGAAAACGGACCAGGATTCACTTTAACCACCACAATAAATTATAGGGACCCTAAAATTTCGAGGCCCCATGTTTGAGCTTTTTAACTTGTGCGGAAATCAGGCCTTGACAACACTAAAATGTTATTTCATACTTGAATAAAAGCGTAAATTTTTCTTATATTTCTGTAAACCAAAGTTCTACTTTTTGTTTACTTATTGTACTTCTGTATTGTTCATTTACCAAGTATGTAGTAGACGGAAGGCCACCCGCCGGCGAATCCATATTCACACAGATATCCTGTAAGTGGCATGGTGAGCACTGTACCCATGTGGTCGCCTATAATGCACAGGGCAATGAGGGTGCTTCGCTCCTCAACGGGAGCCCATTGAGCGAACATGGCAAAAGCTGAGGGGAGGCACACGCCCTGAAAGGGGTAATATAATATATGGGTTGTTTAAAATAGAAATTTTGTTGAAAATTGTAGATTGTTGAAATTTCAGATATTTGTATTGTCCAAAAATATTAATTGAATCGGGATTTGTTTCCTGTGTGATACAGTGGCCAAAATATAGAAATAATTTATATTAGCTTTTTCTTTTTTTTTTTTAATACATTGTAATCATTTGCCTTTAAACGTAAGGCAATCATTGAAATGCGTTAAAAATTTATATTTATTTGTTCAAAAAATTATAAAATAAATGAGAAATTCACGAATTACTTAGAATAGTTTATGGTTAGTTTGGAGCTTAAATAGATTAGAAATCTACCACCAGTGCTGTTAATCAAATGGTATCATTTGATTCTTTGAAACTAAACCCGTTGTCAGTTCCGACTCTGCAAAATAGAACTCTGGGAACGATTCCAATAAATATCCTCACTGTTAATCATAGCCACAACTTAAATTTCATTAATTATCCTTTTAGGTTTTAAGACAGTTGTTGAGATCACACAATATTATAGAGTGTATATTAAAATCACTTCTTACATGGACGAGTCCCATAACGATCCTCACTATAACTATGGCCACAACTCCAATGTCGGCAGCTATTGGAGTAATCAGTGTCAGCAGAGACGCAATCTGAAAAGGAAATAGGCAATTTTTTAAACTAACACAAGTTTTTCATTACTATGTATAGATTATGCAAATAAACTGATTGAATAACTTATTGCTTAAAAAATTAATCGACAACCAGAGGTTGAAATTTATAGATTTTTAATAGGGAAACTTCAACAAAAATTTCAGTTGTTCTTCTTAAATTAGCATATTTTATGTTCAGTCTTAAATTAGCATATTTACAGAACTAAAGGTATAGAATCACATTCTGAAACTTCATTTTCTATTCTGACCGTTGACTATGCAAGCAAATATTTCAATTATTTTATGACTAAACCTTTATTAAGTCATTCTAACAACACTAAAAGGAATTTTTAGGTTTCATAATCTATAACTTTGACACATTTCATGATAACTAACTTTGCTTTAGGACAACCAATACCAATGGAAAAATTCCCGCATTTTTTTTAAAAACGAGTGAAATTAGTTTATATTTATGAAGAATTTCTTTTTGATGATTCCAAATATTTAAACAAAAGTTCTTTAAAAAAATTACTTATTTAAATATTAAGAAAAGAAAATGCCCCAAAACCAGTCCGATCAAAACACTCGACAAAATCTATGACGCCAAGATATCCTTCCGTTTCTATGGTTGTCGTGGGGTTTCTGCCAAATAGTTGGCGTTGATTTGGTAGACTATTGCCATATCCCGTACAGGTTGGCGCGATTTTCGAGAAACTTGCAAAACTGGTTTCCGCTGCTGCATTTCAAGCCAAGATGTTTGGGATCGTTTAACGTCCCATTCAATTCGAGCCAAATGAATCTTTTTCTCGCCAACGACTAACAGGGTAACTTTGATTGCAAATTTAAAAAAAAAAAAAAAAAAAAATGCGCATTGAGCAGAAATTTTTGTGTTTATGGCCTTTTCGAAACATTTAGAATTGAATAAAAAAAAATTAAAAAATGCTGGAATTGTTCATTTCGATCCCTGACATCAATAATCTTGTATAAAACATTTTTATTGTATATATATTTTACGATTTACCAATATTTGGCAAATTTCCTATCTAATGAGGAATATTATAGTCCTCGTCTAGCTTATGCATAAAAACCAACTCAATTGTTTCCCAGCTTTCTTCTAGAATATTAACAGGCCAAGATTAATTTATTGTAAAATTATAATGGTGCATTTATAATTACTATAAGTTAAATGTAATGTGAAACATATAAATATATTGGTAGAACATTTTAGTTTTTGTAGAAGAATGGAAACACAGAATTTTATGAAGACGCACTTAATGAACCTAATGTGAATCAACTAATTTGTACTTGCCAATATAGACAGTCCTATCACCCACTTGCCTCCTATTCTCTCAGATAGACGTCCTCCAACGATTTGAGTACAGACGTAACCGTAAAAGTAGGCTCCCAAGACAACACCTTGAGTTGATGGAGACCACAGATAGTCCCCCTAAAGTGGAATAAAAACAAAATATGAATGCTTGACTTAATTACTCAAAAATTATAGCTATTTATAGAGCCAAATATTGCCCTAATTCTATCCGTGATTCTCACCTCTTCATCCGGGGCTGTGACGTTTACCCCCACAGGAACATCACACGTGTCTTCAGATGTGTCTGACGATGAGTCGTTGTCGAGTTGTATAAGTGCAGTGTGGTTGATCATGGCCACAACTGTTACACTCAAGCACACACGGTGTGCATACTCCAGGCACATGGCCCAAAACAGTAAAAACGTCAGAACCCATCTGGCGGGTAGGTAGCCTGTGAAACAGAGAAATTTAATCCAACCAATTTCAACTAACTGTGCGAAATAATTATTTTAATTTCGGAGTTTTCTTTTACGTATTTTATGTTGGTTTTATAATCCACAGTTATTTTTTGGTAAATATGGCTTTACATCTGTAATTCGACATTGGTAAATATACCTTCGATTTTAAAAGTACTTTGTATGAGGAACCTCAATATATATGAAAAGTCTAAAAAGTGGGAAAGGGGAGAGTTTAAGCTCGGGCACACAATTCCTTTAGCGAAAGAAAAAATAAAGTCACAATTTTCGTTTTAGAAAAATTCCAAAATGGTTACAAGTTTCATCACTCTTAATAATTCATAATTAAGAAATTTGTTCCGATAAAATTATTATTCACTTTAAATATTAACGAGGAGACCTTACTGTCTCGGAAATTCAGATCGGGATGAGACTCGGCAGATTGTAAGTATGCCCTAAAGGTATCCACACAGTAAAGAAATAAAGCGAACTTTCCAGAAGATTCCGTGAAAACAGGCTCTACAGCAGCGATTCTCAACCTGTGGGGCGCGGCGAGCAAACTAGAGAGGAGGCGCGAGAACATCCAAGAGAAAATATTATTTAAAAAAATTGATTAACTGACTGAAAGGAAAGCACACATACACATAGAAAACAATATACATTTCGACATATTTAACAAATAAAGTAAAACAAGTTACTAAATCAAAACTTAATTAATCAAAGCATACTAAATTAAAAACAAATTTAATAATTATTAGTGATTTCCTTGGGCCTAGTTTTTCGAAGGAAAGCTGAATATTAAAAATAGTCACTTTCAGTTCTGTTTCCACATTTAACCGAGAACTATATTTTGTCTTCAAAGAAGCCATAGCAGAAAATCCAGTTTCACAAAGGTAGGATGTTAAAAATGGTAATAGAATGCGAAATGCCCTTGTTTCTAGTGCAGAAAAATCAATCATTCTCTATTCCTACCCAAAATTCAAATAGTGATTTATTACAAAATTGTCTTTTGGTTTCGCCACTTGTCCTGAAATCAATGAATTTTTCTTTCTCATCAATTATGAGTCTTATGAAATGGATCCCTAACCCACTCGTACTTGCTATCAGTTTGTCGTCAGCAAGAAAATACTTTTTAAAATTCTTTGCCAGCGTGGCTAAATGATTTTCAATGGTTACAAAAACAACTTTTACATGTTCTTCTTCAGCCTTGTAAGTTTTAGTACAATCATCCACATTTGCAAACATGGTTAGTTTTTTTACTTTAAATTTCTACTCCACAATTCCAATTTTCTACAAGAAGCATTAACTTTATCACTCGTATCCAACATATATGTATTTGCTCCTTGGAGTTGAAGATTCAAGTTATTTAATTTCTCGAATATGTCGACCAAGTAGCGCAATTTTATCACAAATAAACCATCGCGAAAATTCTCGGCTTCTGGTCTGTTTTCTTCTTCTAGGAAAATTGCGATTTCTTCTCTTAATTTATAAACACGTTGCGAAAATTTCCCACGTGATAACCATCTTGCCTCGCAATAAAATAGTAACGCTGAATGTACTGAACCCATGTCTTTAAGTGCGGAGATTAGTGCGGAAAAGATTCTCGATTTCAGGGGTCTCATTTTTATATAATTTACTACGGTTACAACCATAGTTAACACAATATTCAGACCAGGACTCATTTCTTTCGAAGTCAAAGCTTCTCTGTGGATCATGCAATGTGTCTAGACGCACTGAGGCGATTTTTGTTTTACAAGCACTTGTATACCTTGGAATCTTCCGGACACTGAACGAGCACCATCAGTGCATATTCCAACGCAATTTTCCCATTCTATGTTTGCCTCTTTCATAAAATCATTTAAAATAGCAAATAATGCGAGCGCTTTTGTATTGGTTTGCAGAAAAGTAGTTCTTCTACTCTGACATATTATCACAAAATCGAACATAGGCAATTAAATGAGCATCTTTATTACTCTCTGTTGCTTCATCAAGCTGTATTGAAAACAATTTGTCACTCAACTTCGAGAAAAGCTGACACTGTACATCTTCAGCTATATCGCCAATTCGATGAGCAACAGTATCATTTGAAAGAGGTATAGACTGCAATTGTTTTGAAAAATTATCTCCAAACATAGTTTATACAATATCAATTGCTGTTGGCATAATAAATTCTTCACCAATGGTGTGAGATTTTTTACATCTGGCTATTTTATATGAAACTTTTTAAGATGCAATTAAAGCTTTTTTATTCACAGATAAAGTTTCTTTAAAAAATGATTTTTGCTTTTTATATGATTTTAATTTGAATTCGAAGAATTCGCTGGGTTTGTTGACGTACTCACTATGAAGCGTTTCCAAATGTCATTTAAGTTTATTGGGTTTCATGCTGTCTGCGGGCAATATTTTTGAGCAAATGATACACAGGGGCCTTTTTTTCTCAACTGGTACTGGTAAACCCAAAATGTAAGTATTCTTGAGAAAATTTTCTTAATTTTACTTTCGGAAACACGCTCGTCTGTGTACTTGTTGATGCTTAACTATCGTCCAATGCTCGCTTACTTCCTCTTAAAAATTTATCCATGAGTCTGCATAAATCTGCTGAATTGAATATTTAATATGATGAATTGCAATTAACACGAAAACATACACATTCACGATAGATTCGATAGCGATAGAAGGATCGACTCGAATGAGACTGGCTGGAAGTGAAACTTGTGTTATCAAACATTTTCCTTCTTCCTATGAGAAAACATTTTCTCTGCGCATGCTCGAGACGGCATCGGTTATGTTCACCACCCGCTTGGCAAAATGCCAGATGTGATTTCTCGCCAACGTTGGCTCGCTTTTACTCTTGTTTTGGCAGTTAGTTAAAATAATTTAAAAACAGAATCCAAAATACTCAATATACATTATTGTTGTATACATTTTATTGTAAGCGGGGGCGCGAAGAAAATTATGATTAAAAACTGGGCCGCGAATACTGAAAGGTTGAGAAACGCTGCTCTACAGTGTTACGCGCAGCTTATATACTATACTAAACTTCAACTTAACTAGACATCACTTAGACGATAGATCGACACAGTGCTCATAAGTATTTAATCCATTTTGGCGGAGTGAAGACATAATTCTCGCCAAACCTTATAGCCTTTTGTTCTCTATAGGGTTGTGGTTTGGCGAACTTTATGCTTTCAAGCCGCCAAAATGGATTAAATACCTATGAGCACTATGACGATCTACCGTCTAAGTGATGTCTAGTTAAGTTGAAGTTTAGTATAGTAGAGATTTTTGCTCTGCAACTGCCCGGTGGCTAACATGAGTGGTCAGCGTGCTGGGTTCCGGCAATCCGGGTTCTATATCTCGTGAGGTAGGTAATTTTTTTTTATTATTTTTTTTAAATTTATAAAGAGACTATTACAGCTAATTGAAATTTCAATTAAAGATAATACTTTATTTGCAGTTGTAGAGCAAAAATCTCTACTCGTATATAAGCTGCGCGTAACACTTTAGATCCTGTTTTCTCGGAATCATCTGGCTAGGGCTCTTTATTGCTTTACTGTGTGTATACCCTTAAGGTGTATTACCAATCTGAAGAGTTTCATCCCGATCTGAATTTCCGAGACCGGAAGGTCCCCTTTTAAGATATTTTATAACAAACATGAACTGGATAAATTCTTTCCAACCTTCAGCTTGCTCTTCTTTTAGGTTAATGACTAATCTCCTACAAAAATACTGATTATATAAATTTTGTGGCTAAATGTTTTTGCAAAAGAGCCAAATCATAATTTGTAATTTTAGCATTTAAGAATTTTCTTTAGTATTTTGATAAAGAAAAGCACCCACAGCTTAATCTCTTACAAGGAGGTTAAACTAATTCCACAGATAATCGCCTACGGCCTTCGACAGAGGGGTTATGAAAGATCGCTTGTCTAAAGTGTCGCAAAAAAGTTTATAAAATATTGGGGGGGGGAAAAAAAATGTTTGTTACCTTGTCGTGGAGGTCCAAAGACAGAACTACAAAAGAAACGACTGAGATCAGCAAGCGCCTCCAGCATCGTCATCTTTTGAAATCTCCAAACCAAAACAGAGCGTATCTTTTTATAGAAACAAAGATGTAACCTGCTGCTATCTACTACTCATTGAAAACATTACTTCTAGAAAAGAGATGAGGGAGGAAGCGAGATACGTTTCTCAATGAACAGAGCACGGGAATGGATACTGATAATGCCATCGCCGCCAAGTCATTATCGTACAGTCTTTAAACGCAGGTCAGAATGCATAGTGTACTGATACAACATGATAATTTCTAAGGATAAAAAAGTTTTGCTCGCAAACTTTTGATTACTTAAAATTAATGTGTCCCCCCACCCCCACCCCTCGTGGGCAAAAAAAAAAAAAAGAAGATCCCTGATCATGTCAGCTTGGCTATAGAAATCACCTCTTAGAATTTTGAAATGTAAAGCAATCTCACTGAGCCACTTTGGTGTAGATCAGCAATCACCACTAACTTTTAGAGGCGGGCCGAATGACTTATTTTGGAGCTTTTCGCGGGTCAGATACACCAAAATTTGTACCTTTAATTACTATAGATTTAATAATATAAGCATTTCTGAAAACTGGAAAAAATATAATTTTTTTTTATCTTGATAAAATTACAATTATTCTCTTTTTTTTTTTTTTTTTTTTTTTTTTTTTAAATACAAAATAACAGTTTTCATTATTAGTAAATCAAAGTCCAAAAAAGAAATGAATCTTTTGTTTCAACGTGACAATGCGACTTGACCTAACTCTTTTTAAAAGTATTTAAACTGTACTTCCAGATTACGCCGTTTTAGACGATATCAATTGTGAAACGATGACGGTCGAAATCATTCAGTTTATGTTATGATAGAATCGATATATTTCGAAGTATTTGTTGCAATTAATTTAAATAAATTGTCAAAATGAGATAGATTCAGTTAAGTTATACCTGTATTTATTCTTAATGAAAACCACCTTGCTGGAAACTTCTTCAAGTTTCTTATTTTCTTTCGTTTCTTCGAACACGTAGGTAACACATATTATTTCGAATAAATTACCAAAAGGAATTTAAGGAATTTATTTTGTTTAAATGTTATTAGTACTCATTAAATAAAATCAAAATGTCAATACCCGCTGAGCACAATACATCTTTGACGACAACACAAAACGTAAACAAAAACAGGATGAATTTAAACCGTAGAAAAACAAAATGATGCATAAAAATAATGCTTTAAAACCGCACGTGGTATCGACTGACAGAAAATATTACAATAAAATTCGAACCGCTTATCGGACAGGCGATTGTAATACATAATAATAAGGGGGACACATTAAAATAATGTTTGACTTCTTCTGACTTAATAAAAAAATATCGTTGCCATTCCAATAATTTTTTTTTCATTTCAATAAATTTTAATAAAAGCAACTTTTAATCGAATTTAAAAGTTGTTCTCTAGAATCTCCATGTATTAAAGCTTCTATGTACCAAAGTTCGTACCTCTAGGTGCAAAACTGTGGATTTGTATAAGGTTCAGACGTACAGATAATTCAATTCTATATGTATAGATATTTGACATCATTTTTAAAAAAAAATTGGAATTTAGGCGGGTTATTCCAAGAAAAATTATTTTTTCTTCTTGGCTTTTTTAAAGTAGATTTTTTTTTTAATTGATTACATACACCTAAGTTTCAAAGACAAATTTTCAAGTTCCAATAATAATAATAATAATAAATATTACCTTGTGGCATAAAATTACATTTTAAAAGAGTTCCTAACTACTAAAAAAAGTTCAAATGACCTTCCATAGTGTAAAATGCATTTCTAAGCAAAAAGTTAGATATGATGATTCTATTTTTACGTTTATGTTAATCCTGAAAAATATTTCAAATATTTCATTAAAAGACCTTGACGTTAGGATTGCTCAATGACCAACCAGGCAAACATGTGTCAACAACACTGACATTTCTTTGTTTACAGTTGTCAATCAGAAATGAGGTCTCATCAGATCTTCGAACTCGATTTCAATGCAAAGTCTAAATCTGATGGTAAATATTTGTTCACAGTCCGTTATTTCATTCTACATACATTCTTAACTGAAAGTCATTACTATACTCCACGCATAACGTAATGTATACTTTTTTTAATCCAGCTTTGTTTGAATATTAGTACTGAATAAATAAAGTAATTAAGTCATTATTATCATTATGAATATGTGTCCAAATGTATATACACGCAGGTTTCTTTTTAAGAGGAAATCCAAGTATGGACCATTTCCTATACTCGCTATGTTGCAATCTTCTGGCCCAGTGCATTTGGAAACTGCTTTCTATAAAACACTGAAATTTGACGAGTAGATACGAATAAGATCACTTAATGAAATGGCATAATTTTTTTTTCATTTGATGTCTGTCTATTATAAATGAAAATTAAAATAGCAAAAGACGGAATCAGAAGGAGCCACTGCTTATGCAATAGAATGCCACTGAATATAAAATAAAATATATTATACGCTATTTTTGAGTTTTTAAATTATGTCATTTCATTAAGTGATCATTTTCGTACCTAGACACCATATTTCCAGGTTTTATAGAAAGTAGTTTCTAAATGCCTTCTTTTAGAAGATTGTAACATAGCGAGTATAGGGAATGATCCTTACTAGAACGTCCTCATAAAGCTATCCACAAACTCTTTCGGAGTGCCAGAAAAGAATTTCTCCTTTTATCCTCTCAATCCAAAGCGCCGATTAAACGGTATAGTGGTTAGCGTGCTATCTTCTAGACCGCGAGGTTGCGGGTTCGAGTCCCGTGTTAGGCATGGATGTTTGTAAATGTATGTTGGCTTGTCTAATGACGAATGTTTCGGCGCATTATAGCCCTCGTGTTGCTGACGGTGCCAGATAATCTGAAACAACCAACTCAATCCAAAGCCTACTAAACCTCGTCTAATAACCAAACAATTTATTTAAAAAAATTATAAATGTTTGAAGAATTTAATGAAACGATAAAAAGTTATGTTGTTTCTAATATAATGTTTTGCATACAAAATCCAAGAAAAATCACTTACCTTTTCAAAAAGTTAATTCGTGCATAAACATAAATTCCGGCAGAAACTGTATTTAAAGTTAGGTACTATGTAATGAATGAATGTAATTAAGTAATTGATTAAATAAATAGCTTGTGATTAAAAGGGGACTTCTATATTTTCCATGAAATTAATATTTTTACTTTCAATTACCCATATGTATTACATAGATTAATGAAACTATAGTATTCGGTCAATTTTTTTTTTTTAATTTTTTTCCCACGCGTTGGAACATCCTGATTTTAAAAAAGTGATCTAGAAAAAATTTAGGTCTTTGGTCAGCATAACTCACGAACAAATTGACCTACACGATGTTCAAATTTGGTATGCGGGTTGGTAATGGCACAAGGACCTACCAGTAAAGTTTTCGACAAAATCGAGCATGCGCATAAGGTAGCTGCCATTGAAAAAATCATGTTTTTCATAATTGCTAAAAAACGGCTCTAACGATTTTGTCCAAAATTGCAGTTGTAATGCCTCTTAAGAAATTCAAAACATCCCCTTATCCGAAATTCCTATAAAAATTCTTCACCCCCTCATACAAATCTTTTTAACTTCTTATTTGAAATTGGTTTTTATCATTTGATTTAAGTACGTTGTTTTGTCATCTTTACCTTTTATGAATCGTCTTGTTTTTATTAACTTATTTTAACATTGGTTGACAGCAATCAAATTGTTCGGCGCAGTATGGCCCTCGTGAAGCCCTTGCGCCAGAAATCTAATCAACCAACCAACCTATAAAAATGCTTTAATGGCGTAAACAGTGGAAAAACGAATGCCTTTAACACAGAGCTCTATTTCCTTGAGCATACCTCATCTACGATCATTTTTTCTCCTCTCCTCAGTCTCACTTGTAAGAAAGGATAATATCAGAATTATTTAAAAGTATATCACAGAATTATCTATTTGGTGAAGGTGTTTTTTTTTTGTTTTTTTTTTTAATTAAAGGCCCTAACAAAAATTATATGGAATTATTGGAATTATGGTAAAAAAATATCACCAAACTGGCAATTTTTTCTAAATGAATGATAAAAATATAAAAACGGAAAATGGCACAAATTGAAATCAGTATTATAGTGTAATTGAAAGTTGTGCGAGGTTCGACACCCCTAGTTTTTCTTTATTTCATTATTACTAAAGCATCTATTGCATTTGGAAATAAATTATTATGGACTTTATTAGAGAAGTGGTAGCCTTGTAAAGTTTTCCATTTGATTTTGGGTCAAATTAAAGTCTAAGAAATCCGCTTCTGACGAATAGTTAATTTACAATTATTGCGCTTTGTGTATTTGTTTGAAAATCGAAGTTAATTATTTCGATTTTTTAACTCTATGAGAAGGTTCTCTATAAAGGGGATGTTTTAACTCGATTTGGCAATGATCCCCTTTTCTCTCATTGCACTTTAAACTACAGTAAAAAAAAATGTATAACTGATATTTTAAGAGGTACTCCTTGTAAGGATCATTCCTTAATACTCGTTATGTTACATCTTATAGTCCAGTTCATTTAGAAACTACTTTGTAAAAACCTTGAAATTTGGTGAGTAGGTATTTATGAAATGACATAAATTAAAAACTCGAAAATAGCCTCTAATATATTTTATTTTATAATTGAAGCTTAAAAGGGCAAAAGACAACTTCATAGGCATTGACTTAAGGATTTCAAATATAAAATAAAATATATTAGACGCTATTTTCGAGTTTTTAATCAATGTCATTTTATTAAGTGATCATGTTCGTGTCTACTCACCAAATTTTAAGGTTTTATACAAAGTAGTTTCTAAATGAACTTGGTTAGAAGATTATAACACAGCTAATATAGGAAAAGATACCTACTAGGAGTTCTTCTTAAAGATGTAGTTCTCGCGCTTTAAGCAATTTTCTTCTTTATTTATTGACAAATCAATTATTACATTGGAGCAATGCATATTTGTGTCCGAAGTAATTAGCTCCAGAAATAAGAAAAGGGTTTTTATATAAATCCAATAATATGTCCAATTAATATAATTTAACTTCGAAATAAATATATAGATTTATAGTTATGGAAGACAATATGCATCTTTTGAACTGTATCATGTACAAATCCTCTAATTATCTTCGGAAGATTATAAATTCAATCAAATCAATGAAAACTTCATACATTAAATTTACAGGATGGACGCATAATTAAATTTATCTTTTTTAAAAAATTAGCAGTCAACAGGTTTTCATAAACTTTGAATATGTACTATCAAGATCATAGGAATCTAATACCTGATGTAAAATAAATTAAACATCTGCTCAAGTTTTCTCCACCAAAGTAGAACTTTAATTCCTTAAATTGAAGTAAACTTTAATGCGATGAAGTTTATAAAGAAAAATAGTTCTCTAGACCAGATAACATTCCAAATACATATTTAAATAACTGTCCTATAATTGTTATCCCCACAACAACTTGACGTTGTAATAGTACACCCGCCAAATAAAATGGTCGGCCAGAAAATTTTACGAAATCCGCCAAGTGTTCGCTTATTATTTCTTCTGGGTACTTTGCGTGAAATAAACTAAATTCGCAATATTGAGTAAGAATTCCTATAGTTTATCAGTAATTGGCATGCTAGAGTTGTTATATAAATAACTCTCATTTCAGTTCAAAGAGAGAAAAGTAGCTCAAACATATGGCCAGGTATAATTATTTTGAAATCTCTCTTCTCTGGCAAGCACAGATTGTCGATTCAAGCGCTTTTTCAATCATTCCAATTCATCACGCGCAAAGTACTGCAAAGAAATGAAGTGTAGCCATTTAACAGCCAAAATTAGATTTTATAACATTTTCTGGTCAGCTATTTTACCAGGTAGGCTTTTTTAAATATATAAATATTTAAATTGCAAATGTTTTTTTTATTTTTTTTATTTTTTATGTTTTTTTTATTAAAAGATCAATTCTTTTTGTTGAGCTAATTATGTTCGAGATGAGTAAGATAAAAATGTTAGCCAATAAATTTTGTAAAAGAGCCGTATCGTGTTTGCTGTGCTGATACCCAAACCGCACCTTTTTATACAATAGTATTTTTGTGTAACTAGGGAACTCAGAACTCTGCTCGGTGATTTTCGAAATATTTTTTCCTTGCTCAATGCTGACAATTATGTTCTTATTTTTCGTTTACTATTAACGAGGGACAAAGCAATTATAAAAATAAATAATAAAACAGTATCAAGGTTCTATTTATAGCAGAAGTTGAGTTGTAAGGGGTCGAAAACCTGCCTTAATTCAGTCAACTTAATGTACATTTGAAGAATCTGTATGCTATAACATTGGGAATTGGGGACGGAACACTGCCGCGTTCCTAAAATCTTAAAGTGTCAAGTGTCATTTACGAAATTTTGTATTTATATATATATATATATATATATATATATATATATATATATATATATATATATATATATATATATATATATATATATATATATATATATTATTTTTTAATTTAAAAACAAATAGATTTTCTTTTTAGAATTTTTTTTCAAACAATCTCAAGTTCTTTGCAAGATTTTGTTTTATTGGTCGTACATATTGAACATTTTATGAAGATCTATTGATAACCACAGGCTCCAATCGGTTCTAATCAAGTTAACTTTAAATATATTAATACCCAGTCCATTTAAGTCTACAAGATCTAAAAGGATAAAAGAGTTATGTTTGACAAAATTCATGTTTTCGGAAAACAATCTGCCTCCGTTCAACGAAATCTATTCAACGATTAGTATGATAGAAGTTAGATCGAAGTACCCATATCAAAGTCTAGAGCATTGCGAAAGTTGTTAAGGTATGTTGTTATCCTTTACTTCCTCCACGCTACCTTCAAATGTTCGTCATATGCTGTCATCGATACTTCGACATGTTCGAAGAAGAATTCATTACGACAATCCACTTATCAGTCAATATTATCTGTCAAACTTTGTCTATTAAGTTTATCATCCGAAAGATAAGCTTTGTTTTATAATTGTTAGTAATTGCTGCGTTTGAATATTTCGACTAGGGACGTCCATGGAACGAACTAATCCTTTTCCCTTCACATTTTTATGATAACCATTGTTTCTTAGCGTTGTTGAAAGGTGTGTGATTAACCGCTTTGTACTCCCCTGAGAATATTTCTGCCGGCACCCATTCTTTTTGTTATAAAACATTAAAATACTAGGTATGAAAGCCAATTTTCAATACAGTTTACCTGTAATACATGTAACTGAGCCCATTTGGCTATGCAGACTTGTTACCAATTAAAGCCAAACAAATACTAGAAGTAAGTAACGCAATACATATTTTTTTTAATCCGTCATTTTCACTTATAGCCAGAGTATTTTGGGAATACTACTTATAATTAGAAATTTTGTAAACGGTACTCTGCTATTTAAAAGCTAGTTTTGTAGTTTACACCCACGTAACCGAATATGCAGATTTAATATACTTTTTACTTTTTAATTTCTGTTATTATTGTATTAAATACGACATACAACGTAACCTAAAAAATTTATGAGATTAAAATAAATTATTAAAATGCAAAAACATAAATATTTTTCATCTTTTGCGAAGAGGCCTTATTATGTACCTAAGGCATGATAATTAAAATTTTATTTTCAAACAACTTTTATAATTTTAATTAATCAGTTAGTTTTTTGTCAGTTTTGCAAAATGAATATTTGAACTATTCATAACGCGGTCTTCATTTGTACTCTAATTTAATGCATGCTTGTCCACGGGCTACAATACGTCCAAGTTTTGCTGGTTCGGATAGATAAGAGCATCATTTTTCCTTATTTCTTCTTCATTGGCACGACAGCCCCGAGTGAGCCCTGGCCTTTCTCAAAAATCCTGTTGCCCTATCCTTTCCCCCCTTTGAGTTTGGGTCTGCCTCTAACAAAAGCTACTACGACGTTTTTTTTTGTAGTACTGTTGTCTTCCATTCGGATTACATGTCCTGGCCACTTTATTCGTCGGATTGCTATACATTTAATTACATCTGGTTCATTAAATCAATTATGTGTCCATCTGAACCATCTGAATGTGTCCTTTTCCTCCAAAAATGTCCTTGTTTTATTCCACCGAATATTCTTCTCAGAATTCTTTAATTGCTGGTTTGCTTACTTTTTTCTATAAGTACAGTACGCAAAAAAAAAATCACAAAAAAAAAAATCCGAACGATGGCTATATCTTGTATTCCAATTGATGAAATAACAAAAGTCAAGTACCATTGTATATCGTGGAAGGTCTTTATTAATTGTGTATTACTTTTTTATCACGAGGGGTCACCTGCATATAAAAACTGAACCTAACCTTAACTCTTTAGTTCCCAATGCAGTTTTCTGGAATATCCTTTAGGGACCAGGTTCCCGCCCGAAAAGAAAAACCATTTTCACCCCTCCAAGGGTTCTGTATCCGAGGGAAGAAGTTCTGGGTTGAGACGATCGTTAATCATGTAGTTGGGGAGGATTTTTCGATACGCTCCATTTAACCTCATTAGAACCCTGGTCACGTTGAAATACACTTTGTGTACGGTCCCTTTTCTGCGATCGCTCCAGGACTGTGCTTACTTTTCAATACAAAAAGAAAGGGGCTACTCGATTCTCTGCTTGACCGCACATAACATAGGACAAAGAGTAGCAATCTTAAAAGTTCGTCTTAGCTTTCTGTACTTATTTGTTCAGGGTTCGGACAAAGTTTTAGATTTTAAAAATAAATTTCTTTACAAGGACCTTCCAATTAAAAAAGTTCAGCGGTCGCCAGTTCAACTCATTTGCCTCTTTGTTGGACTTCTTTACCTTTTTCAGAAAGACGAAGAATTGAAACATAACATATTTTACATGCTATATCTCAATCCGTAAATTTCTGTGACTTTATATCTAATTAGCGAATGGAGGTTTTTTTTTTTATTGTCTTATAGTGCTATAAGAGTTTGTGTCTCAATTTGGTTCTTGTAAGGATAGCGTCAAAATAAGTGGAAAATTGAAGAAGACGTAAGTTTTCAAAGTGATTGTAATGGTATCAGTAGTATGCATATCAAATAGCTATTCTTATCATATTTCAGATTTTGCAATTAAATCGTAACAAAATGGCCTAGAAAGTGTAACAGAAAAATTTGTAATAAGGGATTACGGCATATATGTGGTCCTTATTTTTTTAACTTTCAGATTTCTTTTTTCCTCACCCTCCAATTCTTTTCCCTTTGGCAATAAAAATATTATTGTAAGCAATTTTTTGAAAATTTAAAGAGATTAAGCTGTGCCGTAAGGAAAATGGAAGTTCGCATCACATAACTGCATTTTACTGTACAGCGCAGGGTGTTCCTTATTTTCCAACTTACAAATTTTGTATTCTTACCCCCATTTTTTACCTTTGACTATAAAAAATATTATTGTGTTCATTTTTGTAAATGAAAAGTGATTAACGTGTGCAGCAACGATCAACGTGTGGACGATCACTGCAAGCAGTACTACACATATTTTAAAATATGAGGCATTACTAAAAAAAAAAATACCTCTAAAAATCTGACATTTTTGTTGTTTAAATGTTAGATTTTGTTAGTTAAATTGTATCAATATTTTGCAACTTTTTTAAATTTAGGAAATAAAACTTTTAGAATACGTTCGTTCATTTTTGTCAATTCTGTTTTTATTTTTATAAACTTCAATATCAATTTAGCAGGGTTAATACTAATTTATCATAATAAAACTTGGTTCTCTACAAAAATAGGTCAAAAGAAAAAATATTCGGGGGTATGAAATTGAAGCCGAAGAAATTTAATATTTTTTTTTTTCAAACAATTTCAATTTTAGTAATCTTTTAACAACTTCAGGCTATTTGCGACACGGGTTAATATATTATTGAAATGAAATTTGGCACACTGTCAAGATAGACCAAAACGAAAGGAATGAAGGGGTGAGAGTTAAAATCAGATGAAATTTCGTTTTTGATGCCTTACATAGACCATCCTAATATATAGTTATAATTAGTCAATTAAAAGACTCAATACTCAGTTATACTACATATCATTACGTACCTACTTTGATTCATCGTAAGATCTCAACGAGGGATTTCAAACTCGAACAGAAATTTATATTTTACACAATTAATAATTTGCTTTAAAAATTGAAGTTATATATTTTCGATTAATTTGTTTTAAATGATAATTAAGACGGTAAAGGAAGTTTAATTTCACCAACAATAGAAGGTCACTTTTTCTTTAATAGCACAATTTAATAAGTTAAATTCTTAACTGATAAGTTGTCTTTGTAAAAAAAAAGGCTCTTCCTTTAAGTATGTACAATGTACATATTAAACAGTATTTTTAAACTTCAAATATTGTGTTTATTGATGGACAACCCAACTACGGATACGGACGATGACACTTCGTGTTTTTAAGACAACTGTATTTTAATGTTTCATAATGTGCAGTTTTGTTGAGTTTTAAAATTCGATTTATTTGACAGACCAATTGAAATAATTTCTTACAATATCTGTTCAGAACAAGTATCATTTTGTAAAAAGTGTATGCTTTCTCTCAAATGATTTTTACCAAAATTGTCTTACAAAAATTAATTAGTAGACAGATAGTATTGCGTTGATTGTCAGAGAGTTTTTCGGATTTTCTCCTTCTTGATGCGTAAATGCGCGACATTTTCCTTTTCAAAGACCAGGGGTGAAAACAGTCAAAATGTCAAAAAGAGGAAAACATTCATAGCTTTGTTTTCAACTACAAAAATAGTTGAATAAAAATATAATGGTGTACTAATGTGTGCACAGAACAATGGTGGAGTTAGATTTTTTTTTAGGGGCTACAGTTTAGTTTAGTTTGATAAAGACCTATAAAGTCTAATTAAAAAAAAAAAAAAATGTAGAACAAGCAGAACTTTTCAGAGTAAAAAAAAGTGGAAACCCCTGAAAGACACACCATTTCCGGACTGTGTACGGTTCACGTTGTTTTGGCGCATCAATGTCCTAGTGTAGTTTTTGCGTTTGATAACGTCTAAATGTATTATTGGATTCTACATAGATGCCTTAAAAGGGATTAAATATTTTTAGCCGACACAACTTTGAATTTGTATTTTTTCCGATTTTAATTTTGTTAACGCTTTAATTCTATCAGTAAACACTTACATAAACATTATATGGTAAAGAATACTCTAAAGTAATATTAAAAGAAATCAACTCATGAGGCCCTCTAAAAGGGAGGTTTTTTTTCCGCAACGATTACCAAAATATTTATCAAAATCAATAAATTTATTTTGCTTTTCTCTGGAAAAAGCAATTTGAACTTATAAATATAATATATAAGAAGGGTGAAAAATAAAAATAAAGAAAGTTTATATTTTCCATAAGTTCAGCTACACAATTCAATATTTGATTTTCATTTTTAGTAATCCATAATTGATTAGGATGTTAATAATCGCAGGAATGATTCTTTTGAAGCTCTTAACTGCTGACTACGAAAGTTAGAATCTTTTTCTAATGTAATCTTCCATTTTAACGTAATCAGGGTTTCCATGGTCATTGAAAGTTATTAAAAGAGCTTAATATTTTTGAACTTATTTTCAAGGCCTTGAAAGTACTTGAAAATGCTTAGAGGTGCTTAAAAGTCCTTAATTTTTGCGGCTGTTGTGCCAACCGCAAATGTTATAATAGTACTACTCAGACTTGCTATCCCCGAGTGACCACCACTTGTCCGCACTGTTATCAGAATTCTGTGACATATTTTATTACGCATGCGCCAACTTGTAAACTTTCTGGTATAATATATTCTATTAAAAATTTATATATCGACATGATGCACGAAAACAAATTTTCAAAGGTCATTAAAAACATTATTTAGATCCATAAAAGTCATTGAAAAGCCAGTGATTTTCATTCTGTGATTTGAGTGTGAGCCCTGATAATATCAAATCCAGTAACATTTTCAGCCTAAAGTTCTTTAATTTACGCAAACAGCTTGCTCTCTCTTTAACCCTTTCTTCTCCCTATCGGATTCAAAAGAAAAAGTAAACCAAAGAAAATTCCATTGTCCTATATGGTGTTTACCCTTTAAAGTGGACCAGGGGGTATGGATATTTATTTTAAGATTAACGATTCCGTTTTCTCACCAGCGGTTATTTGAAGCGTGAATTTCCACAACAAAAGGATTTTAGATTTTTAGGTGTGTTGACTGGAGTTATGACTTGCGCTTGACATTGAATTATGAAAGGTAAATACTATTGTAAGTTGTCCACTTTGGATCATTTATAAAATTGTCTCCCGAGAAAACCTGTGGAACAGTCCATTTCCAATTTTGACACATCACCTCGAGTAGAAGGTTTACCTAGCTGCGTAAGAACGTTGTGATAGATTTGCTTGTTAGACTTGACGAAGGCTAGCTGAAATCATTCTTCAAAACTCTGAAATTATATTCAAAGGCAATTGTTGTTTTAACTAGATCAAATATGAATTTATAGACAACCAGCTACAATTAGTGACATTAGGATGAATCATCTTGTAAATGCATATCCATCAAAAAGCAATTTCTTTGCTGGTATAAGCAAGAAGGGAGATTTGGAAATTACCAGTTAAAGAACATAAACCTTCCTATTCCGCAAAAGATATTATTAAAAAATAAAATTTTCTAGGAAAAAAAGCCTTTTGCGCTCTTTAAGTAAAAAGCGATTTTGCAACTAACACTTCACAAAAAAATCGTTTTTGACTGTAAAAATAATATAACCCATAAAAACAAAGTTCTTAATATAAATCCTTTGTATACATAAGTCAATTTTTATATTCATTAACATAGCACCATTTCTGCTGCCAGCGTGTGCTTGTTTCAAAAATTTAAATTTAGATGCTAACACCATCTCTATCAGCAAAATATGTGGCAAACTACTTTTCAAAATTTATTCATTCAAAATGAATGTGAATTTATGCACTCAGATCCAAGTATCTTTTATTTCTTCTGATCAAAACAATTTTATTATTTATACTAAAATTATTTTGTCAACAGGAAAGAATTTCTTCAATGATTGGTTTAATGCTATTTCAATGCGATTGGATGACGGCAAGTTGGTTTATTAGCATTCCATAAAAATGATCTTTTAGTGACAGTGACAGCCTTCAAAATGGTACAGAATGCATTGTCACCAACATCGAATCTATCTGCTAAGTTTCAGCGCGATTTGATGATGTCAAAGAGTCTCACATAATTAGGCCTCCGTATATTTGCCTGCCATCGACAAACAAAACACATAAATATACACACAAAGTCGGAAGTTAATACAAGAAATTTAATAAATTAAAACTGCAAACTAAAGGAATGTACGTGTGATGAGGGGTTTGGAATGCAATTTTAACAAATACATGTTTAGAAATGTATGGATGTAATTGTTTCAAAGGTGCGTTGTATGTTAAACTCAAAATTCAAAAGTAACTGCACCCCTTTAAAAGAATTAACCGTTTTTTAAAAAGATTTTTCCGTATTAGAAATAACACTTTTGTAATATTTGAAATTAGCTAGTAAATTACTTTTAAGATTGATTTATCAAGACATTTAAATGATGTGTTGATAAATTATGCTCCACTTCCAAAAAAATCGGAATCCAACACCATCAGCATCATTTGAAAGCAGGCTATTTTTACTACCTGGCTATTTTTAACTCACCTTATATCTAAACTGTATTCATAGAATTTAAGTTTGAAACGATCAGAACTACTCAATCTCGTGAAATTATTCGAAATACTGCAAAATATGTTTCAGGCTTTGACATAAAGTTAAAATAGATCCATTTTTAAATCCCTTATAATAACTTCGAATTTGTGTGTGGATGGTTGGCTGTGTATGTCGATGGCGGGCAAATCTGCGTATTATATCTTTACATAGGGTAATGAAAGTACAGCATTCGATTAATTTTTTTTTTTTTTTTTTTTTTTTTTTGTATCAACCAGATTTTAAAAAAAAAATTTTATAGAAAAAAAAAATGCCTGTCTGTGTGCACGTGGTCAGAATAACTCCCGAACAAATTGACCTACACTCTTCAAATTTGGTACATGGGTTGGCGGTGGCCATGGGTCCTGTCATTTAGGTTTTCGTCAAAATCGCGCATGCTCATAAGATTGAAATAATGAAAAATCATGAAAAAATCTCGTTCTTCAATAATTTCTAAAAAACAGCCCTAACTATTTTGATTAAAATCTCTCTTCTAATGCCTCTTACGTGTTCTAAACTTCCCCACCACCTAAATTCCCGTACAAATGCGATAAAAGCGTAAAAAGTTTTTTTAAAAGGGGGAAAAAATAAAAATAATCACGAATTACTTTAACACAGAGTTTTCTGCCCTTGAGCATCACCCACCAACGATTGATTTGTATCTGTTTCCCGCACAAGAAAGGACAATGTAATGTCTATCGAATATCTTCGCCAATTAGGTGGGTCTTTAAATAAGTGAAAATATGAAAATGGTAAATAACATCCCGTATCATATTTTAATGCAATGATGAGTATTATTTAGGGAATTTGAAAAATTGTGCGATGTTCCATACCCCTAGTTAAGGATTAAATTTTGAAAAGTAGTTTGCCGCATATTTTGCTTATAGAAATGTTCTGCGGAGGCCAATTTAACTCACTTGCAATAATCCAATCGATCTGAAACTTGGCAAATAGGATTTGATGCCGATGACATTTGTCACTAACAAATTTTGGGACTGTTATTCTCACTAAAAGATCGCTTTTACAATTACACATGCTTCTATAATCGCTTCGGAATACTAATAAAATCCCATTTTAACCGATCATTTGTTGAAACTATTTCCTGGTGCCAAAATGTTTTAATCAAAATATTTATAATATATGGGTTTTCATTAATTTACAACTGGTACCATTACAATCATTTTGAAAACTTACGTCTTCTTCAATTTGCCACTTATTATGCCGCTATTCTTACAAGAACCAAATTGAGACAAAAACTCTTATAGCACTATAAGACAATACAACAAAAATCTCCATTCGCTGATTAGATATGAAGTAGAAGAATATATAATCTAAAACTTTGTCCGAGTCCTGAACGAATAATTTCAGAAAGCAAAGACTAACTTTAAACTTTTAACATTGCTAGCATTGTTCCTTTGTTCTGTGCGTCAAGCAGAGAATCGCCCCGCGCCTTTTCTTTGGTATTGGAACACATTTCTGGAGCGATCCGAGGAAGAGGGGATGTATACAAAACGCGTCTCTATATGACCAGGGTTCTAATGAGGTTAAATGGAGCGTATCGAAGGCTCCTCCCCAACTACCTGATTAATGATCGTCTCATCCCAGAACTTCTTCGCTCGGATCGGACACCCCTCCAAGTGCTGCATTTAGAGAAAAGGGCAATAGACCCCCTGCTAAGCTAAGGGTAATTTATCTCTCTTCGCTTTCTGGTTTCCAGATAGAGATTGACAACTAGTAAATTCTCAAGGCGTTTTGTTTGTTTTCTTTAGTAGTACAAAGTATTTGTGTTTTGGAAATGAAGCTGTGAAAAGAAAGGCTTCCAAAGATAAGAATGAAAACCACCTGTTATACCCACCCTAGTGTGACGACAGTCACAAGAATACCTTGGCCCCTCTTCTCCCTCCAGCTGTGAAGGGAAATCTCTGACCCATTGTAGTGAGCCGTTAATGGTATCGGACCTCCAAGGTCCACCTAAGAAGGGGGGTAGGAGTTGTAAGTGAAAAGACACGGCCGGAATGGGACTCTGCCGCCTGGGCCGTTTGGGCCGTTACGGGAATTAAAGAGAAAAAGTTCATTTGCAACACCATAATATTTTACCATATTTAGATTTAAAATCCAAAAAAAAACGTCTAATTACCAAATTTCATAATTTTCCAATGAGTGGTTAGTAATTTAAATGATATAAAAAAAAAAAAAAATTACAAATTAATGTTAAAAAAAAATTTGTTTTGTAGCCATAAATTCTTAAATAGTTGATATGTTTTAGCAATTTTTGTTTCAAACGATAGTTTGTTTATAGCCAAATATAAATAACATGCAACTTTTGTATTAAAGAGTATTTTAATAATTAATTATTAATTAATAAAACAAGTTTTAAATTTTTTTAAATAGAAACACACACATATATATATATATATATATATATATATATATATATATATATATATATATATATATATATATATATATATATATATATATATATATATATATATATATATATATATATATATATATGTACAGAGAGAGAGACCTTTTTTATATAGAAATAGACCTTTGTGGTTCTCAATATTTTAGCAAATTATATAAAAAATGCTCACTTTAAGACCAAGTAATAGATTACTTCTTGAAACATGCAAAACGTTCGATTCTTCTTCGCTATAAAGAAATTTGCCCTCAAGATCGTCCAAAACATTTTCACTCATAAATGACGAACATTCTCAACTTAATGAACTGAAATTTGGTATCTAGGGTAAACGAGGTATTCTAAATCGAATGAAAACATAAAAAAATAGGGGTTCGCATTGAAATGTTTAAAGATAGAGTTGCATTTACTTAGTAAACAGCCCCTTAAGAATAACATTTTGCACCAGATATATAGAAAATCGTAAACAAAAAAAATTTGGTGCAAACTGCAAGATTCTACGATAATTAGAACCGAAGATATAGCCATCGTTCGGATTTTTTTTTTTTTTTTTTTTTCCCGCATACTGTGCCATGTTACGTCAGAATATGTGAAGATGAGTCTGATTAAGCTTTTGTAAATAAATACTTTAATTTCTCTTTTGATGAAATTTGATGTAAGTTAATTTTTAACTAAGTTTAAAAAAATATCTGTTAGCACCAGTAATACTATTACGAATCTCTGGTGCTATATTTTTACATATAACATGGTGGAGAAAGTGTAATATTTTACTATATTGTTTACAGTGACATTTTTACATACATAATCTGAGGCATGCCATGTTGCCCGTCTAGTATTATCCGATATATAGCAAAATACGTTTTAAATTTGTTAAGTTATCATCTAAATATCAAAGTATACTTTTCATTTCTGTAAAGATTTTATAAATATTTGAATCTTTTTAAAATACTCACATTTTGGTTTTAGCTCCTCCAAGAGATTTTTTTCATAGATGAACATTCTTCAATTGAACAATGATTCCTTGATCAACTAAAAAGAAATTAATCGGTTTTTCTTTTTCAGACCGACACACGACAATATTTCTTTGTTGAAAAATTAACCTTTTATGCAGTATCATTGATAACGGAATAGCATTGTAATTTAATACCATATCAGTTTGGAAATAGTTATTTCGATTTTAAAAGATATTGAAAGAGATTAGATTTGGTCTACGAATAGAATGAGGTACGTCAGACAATTCATCTTGTTGATAGGAAGCTCAAGATCAGACAGTTAATATTTTTTTTATTATAATTACACATTGAAAACTCTTTGATAATAATTGAATTCTAAGATTCGAGTGAAAATCAAATTGGTGAAAAAAATTATAGATACGAAATAATAAAACTTTTTAAAAAAATTAAAAACTCATCAAGTAATCATGAATATTATACATTGAAGTATTATATCGCAACTAAACACTGGTCCTAAGAGATCTCACATTTTTTTTTAAGACTTTCCTTTGAATAAGTTTCTAGTTTAAGTACAGCTTATTTTCAAAGCTAAACTACTGGTACAATATTTGTTTTCTTGGGATAATCTTCTAAGAGCTTACTTGAACAATCAGTTCAAATTGGGAAGGAAATTTAAAATTACGTAACAGCTTTGACAGATTCCTTGTTCAATCAGGTTATTTACAAATTCTTATCTCACCAAGAACTCTATTTCTAAATGTATTAATTGCTGCATAATGCATAATCATTAGCATAAGCATTTTTTTCTAATCGAACTTCATTTAAAAGCATATTTAACGTGTTTATCAAGTATTATTATATTTTTAAAAAATTATAATGTTACTTGATAAAAATATTTTTTTTAAATGTAATATTACTTGAAAAACACGTTAAATATGCTCTAATATGGAAACGTAATCAAATAATATAAATACAATGAAATAATTTGCAGCTATCCAAATTGAATTTGAACACCTATATATTAAAATGTAATTATAAAATATAAATTGTTATCAAAAGTCATTAACTATTATAATTTAAAAAGTACTTACGTTTTTTCAATTGCTATTGCATGAAACCCATATCTAGTGGTACTTGATTTTCGAATGTTTGCTATGACAGACTTAATGGTCAATCCAAGCCTTAATTGCAAGATAAAAAATACTACAAAATCACTTTTTGTTCTGTGAAATCTTAACTGTGTATCTTTCAGAAAACTGACAGTTATTCAGGTAATGCACCTGCTGTTTATAATAATGCACGTGTAACTTCCATCCATGCCATTCTTATTTGCTCTTACGCACAACACTGTTTGCTCTGCATCAGACTGGAATATGAGAATGTAAATTTCTTGTCGCCATATTGGTACTGTCTGTTGCATAGTCGGTCGATTTTGTAAAACATTACAGAATGGATTTAATTCTGTTTCCTGGTTATCAACAATAGTTTTTGAAAACAATTCCGAACAGACTCTCTTAGCATATAACAAAGCGCATACAGTAATATTTGGGATGGTAATTAGCTATTTTTTTATTTCGATTTTGTCTAAAAAAAGCATTTATATTGTAAATATAAAAAAATCGATTTACCTTACATAAACATAATATGAATGTTCACCAAAATATGACTTTTGCATACAATTATTATAAAGCATAAAAAGCAGGAAAGTGTGAGAAATCATACATCCAGTGTACCTTGCAGCAGCATTGGGAGTAAAAGGTTTTTTTTTTTTTTTTTTTTTTTTGCACGTAATATTTGGAATTGAACTGGCCAACAGATTTAAAACAGCTTGTATATTATCAGAAAGGAAAGGTTAAGAATCATACATGTATCCATTCATTGCACTTTGACTAATAGTAAGAATTTGAAACAAAGAAAGTAGCCATTTACGATACTCAAATATGAAACATAACTTAATAAAAAATTTATGTTTTTATCTATTTATGATTTATGAATATGGAATTTTTTTATGATTTTCTATGTTCTTGATTGTACTTTGCTTCTGCCATTAAGTTTTAGAATTGTGGTGGAAGAGCAGATAAT
The DNA here is from genome assembly GCA_963978545.1 of Linyphia triangularis. Lineage (NCBI taxonomy): Eukaryota > Metazoa > Arthropoda > Arachnida > Araneae > Linyphiidae > Linyphia > Linyphia triangularis. The sequence continues at coordinate 22,953,562 of OZ021726.1, read as the reverse complement.
ATGCAACGTTTATTTTTATATTTTATTGATTAATTTGGTAATAATCTTTATTTGTGATTTATTCTTTAAATCTATACGTAACATCCATTTGACACTGAATACAATGTTAGAGAATTAAAATTTGAAGGGAAAAAAATTAAAAAAAAAAAAAAAACGTTTAAGAATTATTTGGTTGTTTTCAGATTATCTGGCTCCGTCAGCAACACGAAGACTATAATGCGCAGAATCATTAGTCATTTGACAAGCCAACATACATTTACAAGCCCTGCCTTACACGGGACTCGAACCCGCAACCTTGCGGTCTAGAAGCTAGCATGCTAACCACTATACCGTTTGTCGGCTAAGAATTATTTAAAAACATGTATATTAGCTATGTTTGGGTATTTGTGGAATGCATGCTAAATATTATCTACATTGTCTAACGATTTCCTTCGTTATTTAACTTTTTTTTTTTTTTTTTTTGAAAGAACAGAAAAATATGATAAGTATTTCATTTTTCCACCATTTGGGGGGTACAAAGCACTTACAACACCAAAATAAAACACTCACACAAAGCGTAAACAATTAAGGTAATTATCAATTGTGTCAGAAATCGGAAATGATATCATTATTAGCAAAGTAAAGTATTGGGGAAAAGTTCAATATTTATAATGATGTCTACGTTTTTTTTTTTAATATTATAGTTTCCGACGAAAGAGGGACAGATGGTTCCGGTTACGAATACGAAAACAACGTATAAAATTTATTTTTATTAATCTTTAGCGGACAACAGCTCCAAAATGCATGATGAGCAAGCCTTATCAATGTCCATAGATTTGTACTGACTGAATGATGATGGAAAGTTATCTTTCAGAAACTTTTGAAAAGTAAAATTCCCAATGGCATAAAAAAAATGTGCCCTCAAGTTTCATAATACGTAAGCTAAAAGCAATGAGTAGAGAACCAGAGACAAATCAGGCCCGTTGCATGCTATATCAAGATACAGGAAGTTGTTTAAAATCCTCAGAAGACTTCTAATGCACAAAAAGAAGATTAATGTTATTATATAGTATTTAAGTATAAAAAAATTATGAGATAAAGGAATAATAGAATATAAAATAATATGAAGTTGAAATTAAATTATAAAAACTTGTAAAATTAGATAAAAATTGAAATTGTAAAAAAAACATTATAGATTTGGAAACGCTATACGAATTTGAATTACACTGTGTATTGAGTAATAAGTTAATACTTGCATAATCTATACGGATATCGTACTTTCTTAAACTGCCGGATTTTACTCCCTTTTTAATTTTAATGCATCAAAAAACTTCACCAAAATTCCCATTTATTGATAAAAATTTGTTTTATATATGGAGTTTAAGCTGTTGGAGTTGTTTATAGTTAGACTTCCTATCGAAATGCAAATGTCTTCCGGTTGAAATTTTTTTATTATTTCCGAGTCTTTCACTCAAACCTAATAATTTAACATTTTACACGAGTTTATAGAGTTCATGGTTTTGGCTGTGACACCACATATAGCGATTTTTATGGATAAAAACTCGCATTTCATGATTAATTTTAAAGTAGTGTAAAACTTCGACCGGAAGAGAAATCAGAGTGGCTCCCCATTTTAAAATGATCAGAATGACATATTATATCAATGTGCCAAATTACAGAATTGTTTCAGAAAATGCAGGTTTCGGCTACAATATTGCACCTAGCCACGCTACTATACACCATCGCTGTGTTTCAGAGTACACAGTGAGTGGTCAACCTACGTTCTTCTAACAAACCGTTTTTTAACCGTGTTAACAAAGGGTAATGAAAGTATTGGATTTGATCACAAAATTTTCGATTTTCTTTTTGTGTGAGCACCATGTTTTAAAAGATGTTGAGCTCAAAAAAATGTTCTAGAAAAATGTCTGTGTGTCTGTTTGTGGTCAGCATAACTTCCGAACGGATTGACTTACGTTGTTCAAATTTTGTGTACAAGTTACTGGTGCACATACGTCATGGCGTTGATGTTTACGTCTGCGTGTGCATAGGGTAGCTGCCATTGAAAAAAAAATCTGTTTTTCAGCAATTGCCAAAAAAAAACGGCGTCAACGATTCTGCTTAATATTACTATGGTAATCAATTGTAAGGTGTTCTAAACGTCCCCACTTCCTAAATTTCCCTAAAAATGCTGGGGGAAAACTAAAAAGGTGGAAAACGAATGTCTTTAACTTACTTAACTTCCCTTGAACACCACCCATCAACGAATTTACACTTACAAGAAAGGATAACGTATTGTTTTAAGGAAAACATTTGGTTAATTTCGGCGGCGTGTTGACTGGCAATTTTTTTTAAATAATGAAAATTTGAAAACGAAAACGGTAAATTACACCAATCAATTCCAAATTTAAATTCAGTGACCAGTATTAAGTGTAATTGAAAATTGTGCCATGTTCCACACCCCTAATTTATATGTGATTCGACACAAAAACTGTAAATGCTCATTAAGGCAAGCGAAAAACCTACCACTACTCGATCTAGACGTTTTTTCTTTTCTATGAAGTTTTACTTCTCATTTGTTATCCTAATCAGAGCTTCTTTTAACAATGTGAATGCAGTGCTAGTGTCTCCTCACTTTTCAAGAAAATATCCACTTGTATCCACTTCTAAAACCACTGAAATCCATCCCCCCCCCCCCCCTTATAAAAACACTCAATTCGTCTAAAAACTACAAAAGAAAAATAACATTAACCTTTAAATGTAGTGACACTGAGAAAAAGTGATTTAAAAAGTTTTCAAATGTAAAAATTAAATCTATTTATGGTATATATCACACTACTATAAAAACGTATTATATTATTTTGTATAAAAAACGTAAGTATTTTTGTTAACACATACTGTAATGCTTGGTCAACTTTCAGCTTTGGAAAAACTTTTAAGTTAAATTTCTATTCTTCTTTCATATATAGAGACAAGCTATTTAAAAAAAATTAAAAATCTCTATTAATTTAATATGAAAGTATGCACATTTAGAAGCATTATTTAAATCTAAATAAACAGTTATGAATGTAATTTAGAGTTATTACTTCACTTTATCTCTTACTTCCAAGTAAAAAGATTAAGTCGCAGAATATTCATTAAAATAAGAATAAATTTTCAACCCTTGTTCAATGTTAGTGTTAAGAAATATAAATTATTTCCTTCCTAATTAGTATTTTTAATATAAAACAGGAAATTATAAAATTTATTGTTGCGGGGGGAGTGGTGGAGAGCTTGCAAATTGTCACAAACTTTTGGGCATCCCCCCCCCCCTTTTCCCCCCTCACTTCTACCCCTATGTGAATGCTAAGATAGTTTATCAAATTTGCAGTTTGAGCAGAAATTTGGGGTGGAGAACATCGCACAACTTTCAGTTACATTTAATACCGACCAATGCATTTATATTTACCATGTATTGGTGTAATTTACCTTTTTTATATTTTCATCAATTTAAAAGAAATATCCAGTTTAGCTATATTTTGGCGATAATTATTACACTATCCGAAAAAAAACACCCGTCCAAAACGGCGAATTTCATGATACGTTTTTCTACAAATATTACATGATCTTTACTTGCAAGAAAAACACTAGAAACCGTCCTTGATGGACGGTGAAGACATTTGTTTTTCAACTTTTAAGCTGTTCAGAGCACCAAAAAAAGCTTTACCACGGTGATTTTAAATAAAATCATCAGAGGCGGTTTTTTTTTTTTTTTTTTTTTTTTTTTGTGATTGCTGAAAAACATAAATTTTTCAATGGGAGCTACCTTATGCGCATGCGCTATTTTGACATAAACCTTAGTGAGAAGTTCCATGGACACTGTTAACCTGTACACCAAATTTGAACATCGTAGGTCAATTCATTTGAGAGGTAGGTTGACCACGTACACACAGTTAGATATTTTTTCTAGACTACTTTTTTGAAGTCGGGATATTCCAAGACTTGGGGAAATGCAAAAATAATAATAATAAATGAAAATAATAATAATAACAAAATGTTGACCGAAAATTACACTCAACGCGTTATAATCGTGGTTATTATTATTATTATTTTTTAATTAATGGCATTTTAATGTCTTTTAACAAAACATATTTACAAGTCGGATATGTAGAGGTTTCTGATATAAGGTATATAGAAGTTTATTGCAGTTAATTTCCTTGGATTCTTATAGATATTTATTTAGTTTTACATTCATTTGGTAAAATATGATAATTTAATTTTTAGGTTACTTTCTTAATATAACAGTTATCCATTGAAAAATTACAATTATAGCTGTAAGAGACTTAATGTGTCTGCTAATTTAAAAAAAATTGCAATAATGCATGCTAAGAAATGCCGAATTGCCTACAAAACCATCGATAAGTGATATTTTATGCTGCAACAACACCCGATTGTAATTTCTACCACTATCCCCCCCCCCCTTCCCATAACCTATCAGTGCTGTCTTAAACTTTCAAAACACTAACTAAACCAAATAACTGTGTTTAAAGCTTAGCCAAACAAAAAAATATTTGAAAGGTATAAGGTATAATGAATGATAATTTTGAAGCAATGTTTTACGTTTTATAGAAGAAAGTGACTTAAGTTAATTTTAAACGGAAATATTAATAAAATTACCCCTTGATTGATTGAAGTAATCGAGTCTGATTATTCAAGTCTCCTCAAAAACGTGCAGTCACACTCTCTCACACAAACATTCACACACACGTTCGGGAATCTTTATTTTAACTTCATATAGAATAAACTATCTAAACAAATAATTAAATTTACCTTCAATATTATATAGCCATACCTGCAGTATATTTTCGTCATTTAGATATTGATGAAATGTAATCAATTTATTCATGCCTAACTTCCTTTCCACATGGAAGCAAAACATCTTCTTCCCATGGATTTTTAAATAAAAATCTTTTTGAATATATATTACAAATTCGATGCCTGAATTTATAGAAAGACTTGTACCTTATGGGAATCGAATTCTTGCAAAATTTTAATCTCACTAGGTTAAATTGAGCGGTACTTTCATCGATGGGTACTTTATGTCATGCAATGCCCTCTATGCGCTGGAGAAAACGGTGGAGATATGGCTAGAGGTTACATCACGTCATTCCAACTTGTTTACTCAAACCGTTCGCTTGGATACTGGCTTAAAACAACCACCTTTATATGCATCTTTTTTACTTTACAAATCTTGTTCCATTGCTATAATTTTGATATTTTTATATAGATTAAAAAATAACTTTATATTTTTACAAGAAACAGATATAGAAAACAAACTGCTTCTGTAAAATCGGCAAATTATTTGCTCCAAACCAGTAAGTATTAGCAAGAAACGAAAACATTTGGAGTGGTAAACAAACTTTTTTGTTCTTTCGAGTAATAATATATTATGTACACAAGATATATTCATGTTTTGGAGAGATTGATTTTTAAAATTTAATCTTTTATTTTTACATTGATATGCTTCAAAATATTCATACATTATTGAAATAAAAAAAAAGAATTTAAACGTTAACAAAACGACTTGCAAATTTGAATTCAAATGACTAACCAATTAAAGTCTTCTTCATTTTATTAAATCACAAGTATTCGTTTAATTTTCTTCTAAAAACATCTATTTCAGTGGCTAAACTTATCAAAAGTCTAAAAAAACCTTTCTATGTTCAACTTATTACTGTTCATACACAATGAACACACAAGTGGGAAAAGAAGTGTGTTTTTCTTAACTAATTAAAGAACTGAGGGTAAATTCCTATAGTACGTGTCACGGGTTTGCGCGGTTTCAAAATTTGGCGACAATGCTAAAATGACGTCGTTTTCAGTTCTCGCCAACTCAAGATGGCGGTTGATTTGATATAAACAAGATGGCGGATAATTGAAAATGGCCGTTAATATTAAACGACCGCTAAAGCAGAAGGAATATGAATGTGAACAATAAAATGCCACTTATTACGCTATTTAATTACAAAAAATTCGGATTAAAAAGGTGTACGTTTGTGGAATATTTGTAATACGGCAGCAGCGACGCAAAATACAAATTGCTGTATTCAAAACAAATGGCCCTTCGGCCATACATCCTCTCACGATGGTACCTCTGGCTTTAAAATGTCCGTTGAAACTAAAAAAACGATTGAAAACAGAACAAATTGGCAATTAAACAATAATATATGTTAGTTAATAACAAAAATTAAAAAAAAAAAAAAAACGAAATTCAAATTGCTGCCTTCAAAACAAATGGCTCTTCCAACAGGATACCCTCGCTAAACGGAAAATATAACAAATATGCAAATAAACAATAAAATTCTACATAATATGCTATTTAATAACAAAAAATACTTATAAAAAAAGCGGGCACCGAAGCGAAATACAAATTGCAGCCGTCAAAAACAAACAGCCTTTTTCCGGCAGGACACCTTCGGAAAGACGAAAAACGTAACGAATATAAAAATAAACAATAAAATACGGCATATTTTAATCACAAAAATTACGGGTATTTTAAACAACGTTAACCGAATTCTTCAGAAATGGCCATTGTGAAAACAATATCGTTAGCGGTAGGCAAAATACGAAATGGCCGGAACACCCACGCCTGCCACCCACACATTTAAAAATAGGATTACCATAAAGTCAATGTTGCGCATGCGCTTAAAAAATAGGGTTTCTACAATTGAAACATTATCATCTTTCGGTTTGTTGCCAAATCCATTTGGCGATGTGACACGTATAATAAGAATAACCCGAACTGAGAATGAAACTCTTCCTTAAAAACATATTTTGTTTCCTGTGCAATAAATTGCACTTTTTCATGTGAAATTTTATCTAGTTTTGAATGCCACATTTTAAATATGAAAATTTTGCCTGATTTGGCTTTAAATTGAAATTGAGTCTGTGCTATTTTGTATACTGTATTTAACTACTTATTTTCCACTGTACATTTTTATTCAGATTCGAGATTGTATTTGTTCGATAAGAATATTTTAAAATACAGAATTATGTTTTTTTTTTAAAGATAACACTTTTTATGAACATAAATAGTAAGCGTAAAGTTTGGCAGCTATCATAACTTTAATTAAATGTATTTTAATTAAATATATTGTACCATTATATACATCTCCTTAAAGTTAAAGGGTTTATCATAGGCAACAAATGGGTAATATGCTGTAATGCACTCAGAACGTTAAGAACTGTTTGAAAATATTTTTCCTAGCTTTTCTTTGTAAAGTAAATATTTTATGTTTTTATGAGGTAACTACAAATATTTGAAATGAAAAAAAAAATTGGGAAATGTTGCTTTTGGCTTTACTGAACAATATTTCTCATTGTTTTGAAATTACTAAATACTAAATGGGAACTCTTCCAATCCTCTCAGAAAAAAAGTTGCCAAATTGCATTAGTAACTCATCCAAACATAAAACCTTCAAATTATTTTTAATTCTTAATACAAACTGTAAACATTTAGGTTTGGCAATATATTTATCTGTCATTTAAACATGTAAAAATTTAGACTTAGTGCCAACTAGTACCCATCTAATGGAAGAGTAATTAACTGTTATATTACCACAGATAAGAATAAGCTGCAAATGCATTTACTGTGTTTTTTTTTTCCTTGTAGAAACAGATCATTTTACAATTACTTTACATTATAGCACATCAAGAATCTAAAAACGATTAAAGCTATGTAAACAAAAAATTTCACTAATTTTTTGCTTCATCTCAGCATTTGAATATGCTCAGAAGTGGGAATCCGCACACGTGTCACCTGTGTACGAAAGAGTGTACTTCAAAATCTAATCTTATCCAGCATCTCTTGACACACACTGGCGAAAAACGTCACGTTTGTGACATTTGCGGGAAAACATTTACTCAAAAGAGCAGCCTCACTCTGCATCTATTTAACCACACTGGTGAAAAACCTCACGTTTGTGAAGTTTGCGGAAAAGCATTTTCTCAAAAAGGCAACCTCACCCAGCATCTCGTAACTCACAGCAACGAAAAACCTTACGTTTGTGAGATATGTGGGAAAGCTTACCCACTAAAGAAAAGCCTCACGCATCATCTTTTAACTCACACTGGAGAAACACCTCATGTTTGTGACATTTGCACCAAGGCATTTAATAGGAAGTCCAGCCTTAACCAGCATCTTCTGACTCACAGTGGAGAAAAGCCTTGTATTTGTGACATATGTGCAAAAACATTCAGCAGTAGGTCCAACCTCTCTCAGCATCTTTTGACTCACACTGACAAAAAACCGTACGCTTGTGAGGTATGCCCGAAGGTATTTCATCATAGATCAATCCTCAAAAGGCACCTGCTTGTTCATACTGATGAAAAGCAACATGTTTGTGATATGTGTGGAAGAGCATTTTCTCGAAAGGGTGGTCTTACCCAGCATTATTTGACTCACATAACAGTAAAATCACACGCTTGTGAAGTGTGTGCAAAAGCATTTAAAGATAGATTTAGCCTCATTAAGCACACACGTATACATACTTGTAAGAAATAGGCTCGCATTACAGAAAAGCCACAAGTGTGCAACGATATTTAAAAAGTTAGGATTTTTTGGCAAATTAAACTTTCAACTACAACTCTTTATTCCCTCAGGGTTAAAGTAGCAATCATAAATTTTTGTTTAGTACTGAATAATTATCAGAAACACAATACTGCTATGATACATAGTACCACAGTATTTAAAGAATGTCATACATTACAGTTTAAATTTTAACTGCATTTTTATTGTTAATAATAATAGGCTTGTTTTTATAATTTAGGTATAAAATTAAACTTTTGATATTATGCAACATTTTTATATGCCTTTTTTATAGTTTGTTTTTTAATGTAACTGCTCTTTAGGAGCATTGTTATTCATATTTTTAACATATTGCAAGACATTTTCAGGTCTTTTATATGTTCCTTATTTTGCTATTTTGTTACAAAGTAAACATATATTTATTTACATCAATTTATTTGTTATTTAATCATGCAAATGTAGCATTTTGTATTGTTTCATTTTGTTTGTTCCATTATTTTATGCAATGTTTCATATTAATTTAAAATAAATAAGTTTACGGAAAAAGTTTTTTATTAGTGATTGAAAGTATGCAAATTTTTATTCACAAAAATCAAGATAAAAATGATTTAAAATAACTATTTATAATTATTTGCTTCTTTAAATCCCAAACTACTTCATTTTGCGTGATTGATTTAGAATATTTAAAAAAAAATTTAAAAATAAATGAATACTTACTCGTACATTTTATTTGAAAGGAGTGTGCATTTTATTAGAGATTTGTAGGATTTGGCATTTAAAAAGAAAATCACATAAAAAGTTATTTTAAAGCCAAAATCAGTAAACTCTACATATGTAGAATAATTGTTAATTAGTTTTTGAACTGTAAACATTATGTAGGGCAATTCTCTGGATGAGGCACAGGATCTTTGGTTAACTAGGTCAAATTTAGAAGCCACTGCTGTTTGAGACGCAGATGTGTTCTGTGTGTGAGTCATTATAAATGTATATTTTACCTTCAAGTTAAAAATATATATATATTTTTTTTTCCGTATAACTTTGCCACCAACTAATATTATGCAAAACAAAAACATAACTACTAAATTGATACTTATTTTACAGTTTTAATCTATTTACAAGTAGAAAAAAGAGTCAAAATATCTTGTACAACATCCAGAAAATTGCCTTTGTAGCAGACCTAATTTAATAGTTTTTATCTGTTATCAATTGTCGATTAATTGGCACTTTCAAAGCTCAACACTTTCAATTCAATTAAAAAAAAAAGATTAATTTTATAATTTAAATTTTAAAATAGCGTATTGCAGTGCTAATATATGACAATTGAAAAATAGCTTTATCTGTATATCAGAAAATTCAGCAACATAAATCTACCAAATAATAAGTATTTTACCTGGAATATTTGAAAAACTTTTAAAGAAAATTATCTTGCGCATTTATTTGCTTTAGGTAAAAGTTTTAAAGAAACAGTTTAACATATCTAAGAAACAGTCTAAGGATGATAAAAATATCTCTTTAAGATGATATTTTTATATTAAAATACCTGAAAGATGTATGTACAAACACAAGTATTCATTATGTAGATATGCCATTGCATTGACATTTTACTACTTGCACTCTTATTTTGAAATTCAAAAACATTGTTATTTATTTGCTTTTAGTAAAAGTTTTAAAGAATACATTGTGTTTAAAAAGTAAACAAATTATTTCCTTTAAATAAAATCTGAATATGTGTAAAGTACTGAAGAACATTTCTTGCACATTTAAAAAAAAAATCCACATGTGTCCTCAAGAGGTAATAAACTGTTTAAGTCACAAATAATTCTGTCATTATAGATACTGTCCAATAAGTCAAACCTTTATTTGTATTGAGGTGTTAAGACTTATAAGAAAGAAAGTTGACACCTGAGCTAAAACCTCTTTATCAACATGATTCTGCGGATGACCAAGACAATTAAGACCAAGACAATTTTAGCAGTGCTACAGAGATTGATCTCAAGTTAAGAATTTGCATGCAACCTAACCAGTCTACCATTATACATAAATGTTAAGATTAAGAGCATTTAAGCAATTATACATGATTTTAGCTATTTTAAATTAATTTGACTTCAAAAAGACAAGTATGCAAATAAAATTAAGACATTAGTGTTAAGCTTTTTTTTTTTTAAATCCTTTGTATTAACTTCGATTTTATTTGTATGAATGATTGCAGGTATATTTGTCAATGATGGGCCTAACTGCAGAAACCGAATTAACCCACTTGCCGTCATCCAATTGGGCTGAAACTTGGCAGATAGATTGGATGTCGATGACAATGCATTCTATCAAATTTTGGAAGCTGCCACTTTCACTAAAAGGTCGCTTTTACCGAATGCTTATAAACCAACTTGTCGTCTACCTATCACGTTGAAATAGAATTTAACCAATCATTAAAGAAACTCTTTCCTGTTGCCAAAATTGTTTTAGTGAATAAATAATAGGTTTTTTTTAATCCAAATAAATAAGATATATTTGGATGTGAGTGCATGAATTCACATTCATTTTTAATTAATAAATTTAGTTTACAGCATATTTTGCTGCTAGAGATGATGTTTGCATGTAATTTTAAATATTAAAAGCATGCACACACTAGCAACAGAAACGGCTCTATGTTAATGAATGTAAAAATTAGCAATGCATATAAAGGATTTATATTAAAAACTTTGTTTTTATGGGTTACATTATTTTTCATTTTTTATGGGGTTACAGATTTAAATGTGTTATTTCTCCCCAAAAGAGTTTTGTCATTTTTGCAGAATTATAATTTTTTTTTTTTTTTTTTTTTTTTTAAGTTTAACTAAATCTAACTTGTTTTGTTGTACTTGATGAAATACACCAACTATATAAATAATTGGATTAAATGCAAAACTATAACTATGTTTTCCTTAGAGATCATTTAGCAACAAATAGTTTGTCAAAGAATGAGGTAAAATTTTATTTGTGTCTGCTTTAATCAAGTTCAAGTATCAAAAAAGAGAATAGATTCTTTAAAAATTGAGTTTGAAGTTTTCATAATGCATTTGTAATACAAAATTCTAGGTTATTAATAATTTATCTCTAATTTTTTATAACCTAAAAACTGAAAGATATTTCAAAATAATATTATGTACATTACATTTTTTTAATGGTTTTAATTTTTTTAATTCATGTATGAAATTAAATTTTAATAACATGAAGGCACAAAGAAAATAACACAACTTTATTAAAACATGTAAAAACACATAACATTTATCTTCCCTATACAATTGACCTTAGTGTCTGAAGTACAATTTAATAATCACTCAAAAGCTATCGATTCTTTTCACTATTTAAGTAAGATGAAGGATTACATGTTACTGATATCATTAATAAAAGTCATCTATTAGGTTGCAAATCTAAAATAAAAATTCATTTGTAAATTATCATTTTTTATAGTAATGGCATATTTCAACCATTATATTTAGGATATATTGTAAGTTATATTGAAGTAATCACAGACTTTATATCAAAGCACATGTTGATTACATAATTGAATATTGTGTGCCCGAAAAACTGAAATGCATAAGATTTAATGTATACACATCAAAGCTTATGCATTTTAGTTATATAAGTATATTTAAAGAAAATTAATATAATTAGATTATGACTTTGTAGCTTATTCATTTTTCCAAATTTCAAATGTATGACTTGTTAACGTATTCAAATAATTGAAATCAAATCAAATAATTAAAATATCGATATATGAGCATAAAATTTAAGACTTTTAGAAAATTAAAAGTCTCAAATTCTATAATATGTAGTAAAGATAGCCTTTGAGTTTCCAATTTTTAGCACACTTTTACCTTGATTTAACGTGATAATAAGTGATTTTGTGTACGATAGCTAAAAACCACAATTTTTTGTAAGTATCTTAGATTGTACATATGGCATATAAAAATCGAGTGTCATCAAACAAACATTTGTTTATCCATGACGCACATTCCAACGACGCTTTTGTTGAAGGGAAGCGAGCTTAAATATAAACAGGGACGCAATTTCTATATACAATTATTTTAGTATAAGAGCGTCGATTGTACGTGGTTGTGTACAAGTCGATCGGACGTTATTCAAAGCACTGGGTCCATTCATAAACAAGCACATCCATTTCTAACTCTAAAGTTTCATGTTTCCTCAAGTTTCAAACTATTTCTTCTTGGCGATCTTAGGGGGTTGCCGTACAAAGCAATAAATAAATAGCAGTGTAGAAAATAGTCTGAGATGGCATCCACCAAGGCTATTTTCTGCCTGTTTGGCAAGAAGAAATCGCTTAAAATTCGAGGGTAGTTTGTAGAACAGTACAGCTTCATAAAATATATATATATAAAAAAAAATGTTGGTAAAAATATTAATCTGTATCTAATATTGGATTCAAACGAATATAGGAATTCCAGTTTATTTTATTGTTGGAGTGTTTTTGACAATTTTTGGAAGAGACCAGACTTAATAGGCTTGAGTTGGAAAATTACAAAATAAATTATTCATTTTCAGTGAAAAAAGTATTTTGGATATATTTCTTTCATCAAAAATAGCCTTTAAGTAACTGCATCAGCATAAAGTAAAAGATTTATTTTTAAAATATTCCTGAGCTTGTGCGTTTAAACTATAAATTATGTTTTTAGCTAAATTCTAATAATCCACTTCAATTGGTCACAGTTCCTCAACTTAAAACAAAGTGACCACCAAAAAAAAAAAAAAAAAAAAAAAACGAGCATAAGATATAAGTCGCCAAATGTTCACTCCAAATAAAAATCGTATATCACTAATTACAATATAAAAACAAACAATATATTACAAGCAGAAGACTGTGACTGTAACTGACTTCATTTTCTTCCTGTGCAAGAATGAATGGACGCAATTAGTGTTTCTTGATATATGGCAACTCCGAATGTCGACGAACGACTCGTACATCTGTTCTCGTTCGACGTTCGAAAGTAGTCTTAAATATATGTGCAAGTAATGTACAAGAGGCATTTCTCCCTTTCGTTCCTAGATCTTATTTTTTGTAGTTCGTGTCTCGCCATTTGCTAAGGTCCAGTCGAGGTATGTCGTCTGAACCGCAGTCTAACCTTGGATTCCTGAAAGAATTGAAAAAGTTAAAACCTCTTTTTTTTTTTTTTTTAAGTTATAAATATAAAAAAAAATACAATTCTTTTAGGGGAACTTAGGAAAATCAACTTGGCGATTTTCTTTTTATCATTTAAAACGACACTTTAAGTTATTCTGCTATAAATAAAACCAATATTGAATTCGATCTAATTTACCGTTTTATTTTTCTCTAATTTACAAAAGTATTGATATGGCAAAATTAGTTTTGACTACATTATCAATTGTAAACTGTAACTATTTCCTACAGTTTCCTTAACAGAAGTTGTTAATTAATTGTATGTTTTAACTACAATTTTCTCGTAGCTTAGTTTTTAAACTTTTTTTATTTACTCAAATCTACGCTATCATAAAAATCTTCTAATGTTTCATCAGAAATATAAAAACAAACTTTTGTTTAAAATACATTACTGATAATAATATGTTTTCTTTTAAAAAGGCTTTAAAATTGAAAGAAGACAGTGTTATATAAAAACTTTAAAAAAAGATTTATTTTTTTTTCAAACCTTTCTCTTTGCTTTATTTAATTTTCTCTTTTATTATATAAACAACTTTTTTGTAATTGTGAAAACAAAATGCTCATGTTCAATAAAAAGAAATACCTTTCGTACTTTTGTAAATAATTCAACTAAACAATTAACAAAACCAATAATGTGAGAGGTACAATTGTGACATGGTATTCTAAACAACAGTTACACTAAAAACAATGAAGTAATTATCTGCTTTAGTTCTTCAAAAAGTGGAAGAAATCGTTGTAATATTGTCAAATTTACCATCTTTTGACAAAGCGTAGTGATAAGGTTTTTTTTTCTTCTTAATTACTCATTTCCTTGATATAAATCCTGACTCTTACTTATCATCACTTCTTATTTTATGCAATTCCAGTTATCTTTACAAATTTGTATCTACCCATGAGTAACGATATTTATCAGATAAGTTGCATACGGCCATCATTCTATCATAACTGCACTATATCCTTTACTCTATATTAAACTGTGATTTTTAATATTATTTAAGAGTAAGTCCTATATATTTTTATATAGTAAGGATCCATCCCCTATACTCGCTATGTTACAATCTTCTAGTCCAGTGCATTTAGAAACTACTTTGCATAAAACCTTGAAATTTGGTGAGTTCGTACGAAAATGATCACTTAATGAAATGACATAAATTAAAAACTCGAAAATAGAGTCATATATTTTATTTTATATTTGAAATCTTTTTGTCAATGCATATCCAGTGACTCCACCTAGTTTTGTCTTATATATGTGTGTATATGTATATATATAGCAATAGGAAATTAACCACCTTGTGCTTAGCGTTCATTTTTAAGTTTGACGAACAAATAACTTGAAATGTTAACTTTAAGTGTACGTACTTCTGACTTCTGGTGTGAATCAGATTAAAACGGGGAAGTTATTTTATTGAGAAAATAAAAACAGGTTTTTTTATATATATTTTAAAGATTAGGTCAAGGTCACCTTGGAAAGATTTCTAGAGTTTCTTTGAAATTTTCTCCTCAATTATTTTTATTTTCAGCTATCCCTGATAATTTTTTTTAACAAAAATTCTTTAATTTATATCTTAAAAATACTTATTTCAAAAGTTAAAAACTGTTTTTATTATATTATTAGGTTTTGTTTTAGC
Source organism: Linyphia triangularis (assembly GCA_963978545.1). Lineage (NCBI taxonomy): Eukaryota > Metazoa > Arthropoda > Arachnida > Araneae > Linyphiidae > Linyphia > Linyphia triangularis. The sequence continues at coordinate 22,938,216 of OZ021726.1, read as the reverse complement.
TTCATACTGGCTAACGTTTGTAACCTACATACTTAATATTTCAAAAAAGATATTAAATTTTTAAATTAAAAAAAAAAAATAAAAAAAAATCTATAAATATTTACAAAATAAGAATATTTTTAATGATTTTTTTTATTCAAAATGTAAAGTTAAAAATAGAATTGTATGTTGATACAAAAAGGTCTGACTTACGAGTGTGGATCTGCCATTGCCATGACATTGAATTGAACAGTAAGCATCTCATCGGCATTGTCACAAAGGATTCTGGATAATCTCACTTTACGAATCTCCTGTAGTTGTTCTGGAAGGATTGAATTATAACAAAATTAAAAGCTGACTATTATGAAACTCAACTGGCTTTTTTCAGATGAAAATTTGATTAAAACTCAAGCATCGTAGCGATACTTATTAAACTTTTTTAAATACACGGTTATATTCTATTGATTTTACAGTAATATTTTGATTAAAATAGTAATATATTTATCGTTTGTAGTATCGTTAATGTTGTATGTGCCATTAATGTGATTTAAAATCAAGATTTAGTACATATTAATAAATTAACTGTGTTCTATAATTTATAATCTGGATTACTAACACTCGAAAGCAAACTTTTTAAATGCGATGTTTATTAATACGATGATTAGAAATTAACTTGTGAATATTATAAATAAATAATGTTTTAATAATTTAAGTCCATATATGATAAGACGATTAAGTTATTCTACCATTAAATATTAAAAAAAAAAAAAAAAAAAAAAAAAAAAAAAATTATGCTGGGTGTTAATAAACTAAATATCTATTTTCAAAAAATATATTAACTTTTAAGCCGCATCAAGAGCAAGTTGCAAAATTTAATTTTAGTTCCTTTTTATTTTATTTACCTTAGACAATAGATTTTTACGCACTTTTTTTTTTCTTTTATCAAAATATTACTTTAGAAATTAACAAGACTAGCCCAAGTTTTTGATTTTGAATAAACATTAACGAATGAGTGTCATTTCTTAAGACTCCTTATTACACATGATGCTTCTAAATGCTATAATAAAATGCTTTTTACAATGTTTAAAATCAATTATTAATATCCGTTAAAAATTTTTTTTTTTTTAAATAAAGTGCTGTAATAATTAAGATATAGATGGCAGCACCATACATTTATTCCTGAAGGTTAACAGTTACATATATTCGCTAATAGATGGCAGCACCAAAAATTACACATAATTTGAAATTGAATAGTTATTGCTATTCGAAACATCAAAACATTTTCAATATGAAGTTTGTTTCAACACACAGTAAACATTCGGAAAAAAAAAGAGAGAGAGCATTTTATTGTTTATGGATGCATGAAATAACTGTCGAAGCCAACATAAGATCCTTGCACAGTTGTACTATAAAATGCTAGAATATGTAAGATACAGTATAAAACAATTTTCATGAGAAAAACTCATTTTATAAGTAGATTTTAAAAGCTTTCATTAATAATTTTCAAGGATTTATAAATGAGAAGATGCAAGGTAAAATCCGTTGTATCCAGTTTTTAAATATGTTTAAATTTTTTAATTTGTAAAAAAATGGATATGTTTATGATTCATTACATAAAAAGAAATACTTTAATTAATTAGAAATTGCAATATTTTTTAAGAACTTATATTCAACATTAATGAACAGAATTTTATTCCGGTAAAAAATACAGATATGTATCTATCGGTTTTTCTTCCGACTGCCTCAATTTATTGGAAAAATCGGCTTAATTATCAAAAAAAAAAAAAAAAAAAGAGCGAGAGCAAATCATTATGGATTTATCGGTTTGTGATTAAAACAATTTATTAATAAATGAAAATTCAATTATTAAACTTTACACTTAAACTACAAAACATAGACAAAAGCTTAAGCTACAGAAAAAAACATTCTTCTATACAATCCCAATTATCACTGTTTATTCCACAATTATTTTCTTGAATTTCATTTTATATAATTCGCTTCATCAGTATTCCAATTTTCTATCGAATATTTGATCATGAGGGAATTCATAACTGCCTTTCTTTTGAGCATTTTTAACAAACACTCAATAGCTGGTTTTCAGACAATTTTCAAATAGTATTTCAGCTGATTTCAATACAAACTCTAAAAGAAAACTTTGTTTACTCTAATGGTAATAAATGTGCTAAAAAATCGGATAAACAGTTGCTTGGTGATCATCTAAACCATGTTTGGATCATCGGACTTTTAGGGGCTTTCAATAATCAGAATCGCCAATTTTTTAACGAGCCGCAAAATAAATATAAACAATACCACTATGAGTTTCGAACTATAAACATTTTTATACCATTTCCGATGAACACGTGCAATTCTGTCCATTCTTTCTTAAATTCACGATTCTCCTCATCAATTTTGCTCTTTATTTGGACGAAGTCGAGGCCATGTTTTTCCAATATAGAGCATCAAAAGCAAAGACAAAAGGCGTTTAAACAGCGCGCACAACTGCGAAAAGCTTACAGCGAATAGTGTTACCTACCTCAGTTGGAGATGAGAGAACAACGGACACCAACAAATGCTCGATGCAACTGAGATTATTACTCATGACAAGCGCACTTTTATTGCACATTCTGATTGTTCCGCATTTAGACTGAGAAGATACCAGGGGGCACTGACTTTTAGTTGGTATTTGAGAACAATGTTATTAGTTCATCGTTTTATCGCGTTTTTCTTGTTTCTCGGGTTTGAGATTGCGCAGTAAGTTTATAATAGTTTTATCCAAAGCATGAATGTATTACTATCTATTGCTTTATCAGTTTATTCTTAGGTTAAGTAACTTTAAATTAAATTAAGGAGCCGCTGTCTGGTGACACCCGATCTAAACTAACCGTCTGAGCACGATTTCTCCAAGTGAGTTTAGTGACTATGGATATGCCTTCCATGTTCAATAGCTAAATAATCGCATTCTTTCCTTTTCCAACACATATAAATCCAAGAACGGCAATCGAACATTATAATAATAAATATAAATGGCATTTAAATAACTGCCTTACCTGGTGAGAATGTCGATGGCCATCCGTGGTTTTCGTACCAGAACCTGTCTCCCCTTCGGATGTTGGCAAACTGCTCTCCGATCAGACAGGCGAAAGTAGGACCCACAATGGCACCGGGCATCGGGTACTCGGCAATGCCGATACTCCACAAATCGATGTCGTCCACGGTTCTGCACATAACATAAATATTGAATAAGTTGTCATATATGTCAAAGTCCGATATTGTTCCCAACGGTAATCACATCAGTGTAAGAATGTCTTTAGATCCCCTGTAAGTCAAAACCTATTTACATTTTACCTGTCCATTTAATTTGTAAGTTAATATCCATTAAATAGTTCCAACTATCAATTAAGCTTTGCCTTTCTTTCTATTAACCTCCACTTTGTTTTTAAAAGCTCACTATTGATACCCATGTCCAGGAATAACCAATCAACAAAGTAAAAAACACTCTCCACACAAGCAGGTTATCAAAAGAAATATTTAGCAATCCTGCGCAAATCATGCGCAAATTTTTGCTACGAGGATCTTCTCCCCACCCTATTTAAAAATATAAAAGACTGTTCTATCTTCATCTCTGTTGATTTTATCTCCAAATCTTACAATGAATCAGGACTGAAGAGTTGGAGCAGGTTAGACATCATTGACATTTTACAAATAACAAATCTAGATAAAACAGAGCATGGTTTTTCGTACATGATAGAAAATTCCCACAAAGGTTTATTTTTAACATTTATGTTAAGAAAAGGTTGGGTAAAACATCAAAATTTTAAATTTTAAAAAGAAAGAAGATTTACTCTTTGGTTAGCTCTAATTCATTAATTTATTTATTTATTTATTTATTTATTTATTTATTTATTTATTTATTTATTTATTTATTTATTTATTTATTTATTTATTTATTTATTTATTTATTTATTTATTTATTTATTTATTTATTTATTTATTTATTTATTTATTTATTTATTTATTTATTTATTTATTTATTTATTTATTTATTTATTTATTTATTTATTTATTTATTTATTTATTTATTCATTCATTCATTTATATTTTTTTTATTCAAGATGAAGAACGACCTTTAGATTTCGCATAAGGTTCATCAAAAAGTGTGCGATTTCATTACGACTGTTCAATCTGTCCTATTCATGTGCTTTGACACATATCAAAGTTAATGAACATTGATTTGACACATTTTCAAAGAATTATCAAGAACGGTAGGAATGGAGTCACTAAATGTTAGTCATGATTGTGCATGTCTTTCCCAAATGGTAGAAAACTTTTGTTGCAGCCAAGCATCTTAATGAGTTTCTATTCATTGCTAAACACTTCCTGCTACGGTGAAGTCATTTCTTGTTAGTGCGACTTTTCCATCATCAATTTCTATTTAGAGTTCTCAAAAGGAAACTTTAAGACATTATTTAAATGTATTATTATTCTTTCATATTTATTTTTCTCACTAATCGCTCAAAAGCACCAAGTCGTCATGAGATATATGGAAAAGATAAACGGAAAGGTTGCTTAGTTGGTTTGTACACTCAACGACCTATTTTTAAGCACAATGACAGCTAATCAGCGGGAACTACAGCCTAACTTGTATTTCAAACCACAACGGACATCCATGCCTAACCGGGATTCAAACCCTCAACCTTTGGCATGCGAGACAAAAGCTCTAATCATAAACCAGACAGACAATTGTTATTTATATGCAAAAACTCTAAAGTGACCATGATGAGAATGAAGTCAATACATGACCGCTTGATGTGTGTTTAAAATTTCTAGTCGTTTTGACGATTCTATGTATTCTTAAGATTGACCATTTATCTTTTTTTCTAAACCTGATATAACTAGTAATATATATTTAAATTCATATTGCTACCAAAACTTTGAAATCTTAAAAGATTTTTTACCACATTAACAAATCAAAATTAGATTCGTAATTTGGTCGGTTTATGCGCTCAAAGAATTTTTTATGCACAATAACGGCTAATCAGACTGGGATCTACTGCTTAACGTGGATTCCGAACCACAACGAACAACTATGCTTAACCCAGGAGTCGAGCCAGGCACCTTTAGCATGCACGTCCATAGTACCAACACCACAGCCGTCAGATGAGCAATTCGTAATTTTCCCTCTATTTCAGAAAAGCCATCTGCTGTACGAAAAAAAAAAGGGAAAAAAACCTTTATTTAAATTTTAATTTCTAATTAACAAATTAGAATTTAAATTAGTCATAAAATTTAAACTTTACTTTTAAAACTTACTATAAAAATGTCATATGTTCTGAAGTAATATTTTGGCTGACTACGAGGTCAATGTGGTAGTGGAAGACTGACAATGACTCTTAACCCCAGTAGCACACATCCTCTGACCAATATTGACTCGACATTAGCCAATCCCGATGTAGACCGTTGTAAACTGGTTGTTGCTACGGATCTTGGCCAATCTCCCCCAGTGCTGATGGGTATAGTATACGGGAAGTTTTGAAACATTGATGAAGAGTTTTAAAATAGAAATATAGTGATATAAGAAAAAACGGAGGGGCTAAATATATGTTTTGTGATCGTTTTGAATTTTTTTTTTTTTTAAATCGTGTATTTTGGAACGATGCTCGAGTTTCAGCATGAACAGGCCAATCTCTCCAGAAACCCTGTCAGGCCAATCTCTCCAGAAACCCTGTTTCCAACATTGACCGATACCGCTGTGTTACCTGAGAAGTTTCGAAAAGAAATAAGTCCTCGCTTACTTGTAGAGATTGGTATACTTGTGGATGGTGTTGTTAGGGATGATTCCTGCTAGATCGTAGAAGTCCCTGATCTTTGGCAGTCCGCAGTATTCTCTGTAGCTGTTGTAACCCGGAAGTCCGTGTTCTCGAGCCCTCTGGACGTTGATGGATGCCAGATCCATACCGAAACTGTCACCTGGTTTCTCGAACAAGTGATTAGTCACCTGTTGGGATGATAAATGACGAGTTTTGTTTAATTTAAAATGACTGCAGATGAATCAGTGTCAAAGTCATTTATAAAACAATGGAATCTACTTACAGTGCATTAATTTAAAAAAGTTGCAGTTAACTTTTAGTTAAAATGTAATAGGCTTCAATAAAGGGGGAATTCCTGTCCCTATTGAAACCGTGCTAATTGTAATTTTTATGTGTCTGTAGATGTAACATATAGTTTGGCAGAGATAATTTTTGAGTTTTTTAGTTGAACGCGAGTTCTTAGAGAAGATTCTGATTTATATAGGGACGTCTAGTAGCAGAAAAAAGTCTAATTGCAAAACAATTCTTTCGAACAATGTGTGCTCACAAAATAACGGAATTACAGTCACAATTTTATTCAAAAATTTTAAGTTTACAAAAAATGTGGTATAAAAAGAAGTCAGTGGAAATGTTTCTATAGTTTATAATTAGTGAAGAAATCTATGACGAAAAAAGGCGTGTTTTAATGTATTGCTTTAGAATTACTTAAGGTAATTATACTTCTTTTTTTAACTGCGTAATTTGTTCAAGGAATTTCATATTTCTTTAAAAAAAGAAAGAAAATACTGGAATTAAACTTTAAACTGGCTTGTGCTACTCTCCCATCTTCTAACCAACGCAGTCTGCAACTCTGTGCATCAGGGTCCGATTTAGAAATTTTTTTACTGTAGGCCCAACATTCAGAGAGGGGCCCCAATAGCAAATATTTATTTCCTTACGTCACAATATTACCAGATCAAGCTACATTCGTTAAGACTAACTTTTTACAATTAAAACTCATAGTTTACTTTCATACGATTTTTATTTTATAATTAGTATGATCTTGATTTCCTCAAAACTTTTGAATTAATCAACCCCCCCCCCCCCACTCCATGAGCACTGAATTTAAAGCACACTTTCCTGTATTTTAAACTTACATTTTACCACAGGGTCCACAAATTATATAATAACTAGGGGGCTTCGCCCCCTGCTCGCTAACGCTCGCCAACCCCCAAACACCTCGCTGCGCTCGGATTGAGCGGCTTTGCCGCTCGAATTTGTGGTTAAAACATCTTGCTGCGCTCGAATAGGTTTGCCAGCCATAAAAAATGTAACCAAATTTTTATAACTTTAATGGAAGGCCTAATAGAGAAAACACCCAAATTGCAAGTTTCATAATAGAAAGTTAAATATACTATCCGCCGACATTCTGACTTAAAACTTCATTAGTTATGCCCTTACATTGAAGTCCCAATATCTTTTATTTATTCTGATAAGTCGCCCCGTTAGAGAACGACGTCCAACGCGAAGCATTTTCTGGATAGAAATACTTCAAAATAATAATTACTCTAATACAAAAATGCTTCAGAAAAACAGAAAAAATCTACTTTGAAAAGAAGAGTTTAAAAAGAGCTTTAAAATTAGCAACGGGTTTGTTGTTTACATACGTAAGGATAGCTTTAAAATTAGCAACGGTTGGTTGGTTGGTTGGTTGAACCCCCGAGCAGCGGGTTTGTTTACTTAAGGATGTTGCCATTCTTATATTCAAAATCATTGAGGCTTTGTAGTAGCTTAATGATGAAAAATATTGAAATTTAACTAATTAATAAAGTGTTAATAAATTATTTTGGCACGTTTTGGCAAATCTACAGCTTATTTCCTTTAAAATGACACCTTGATCATTGAAATTGGTTGAGCAGTTTAGGCGGACGGACTAACCCCGAAAAAAGTATTGCCTATTAAATATATAGATAAAGATTACTTAATTTTATAACAATAATTGTAAATAATACAAAGTAACCTTTCCACTGTTTCCACGATCTCACCAAAAAGGAGGGCCAAAAGAGTCCACAGAAAAGCCTGCAAACCAACCAACCACAAAGACTCTTTCATTTCATAATATAAGAAGTTGTATATGGTTGGTTGGTTGGTGAACATCTCTTTACAAGAGGCGAGAGAAGGAGAACAGCGGCGGTAAAGCCCTTGTCTCCGTGTACATATGAAGAAGTTGTATATGATTGGTTGAACAGGAAAGATTTGCTTAATTAGGTTTTATTAGGTTAATCCATCTAACTTAACTCTCTGTGACTATAAAAAATATGGAATTTGAGGATGTGTAACTAAAAAAAATTTATTATTTTTTTTCAGTACTTTCCATAAAAAGACCATTATATTTAAAATTTTCAGAAAACTTTCAAAATTCGAGGGCCCCCAAATATGGGGCCCTAGGCCCGGGTCTAGTGGGCCTAATGGTAAATCAGGCTCTGCTGTGCATGCTTTAAACTCAAATAGTAGTACGAATTCTGAGTTTTTCTCGCAGGTGAGGTTTGTAAAGGTTAGTCATGAATATTTGGGAAATCTTTCGGTAATACTTCAAATGCATTAATAATTTTTTAATTTAAATTAATAATTAAAAAAATTTAGATTAATAATTTAATATATTTATATGAATGATTTAAAAATTTAGATTAATAATTTTAAATATTGATATTGAAAAAACTTCAAATAACGGTTTTACACATAATTACCACAACCATTAATAATTTATAATTTTGGGTATTTTATAAAAACTTAATATTTTGAATGATTTTATGTGTTTAAGATATATTCGGATAATGACAACTGCAACCCATGTTATTTCTTTAAATAATATACTGACCTCAGTAGTGATTGAAGGATCCATCCTGTATGCTTCTTGATTGATGAGACCCAAGATGAAAGTGTCGACGATACCAGGTTTGTACAAATCGTATGGTTGAAGCAACTGGCGAGACAAACGTATAGATTCTGAAAGAGAAAATGTATTGCATTATCGCAAACAGCTCATAAAAATAATCTAGAAAAATTTAAATTACAAAAGTTGCTTAGGAATATAAAATTTATTGTGTTTAGGACTTTATTATACAGAGCCACTCGAATATTGAATGAGAGCCACCTCTTCTGGCCACTACTGAGACTTTGTAAAATAAGCTCTATAGGAATGCATGTTTCGCTTAGTGTCTGACCGCCACAAGTGACAGACGCAACCTCTAGCCACAGCAGTGGCCCTTAATTATAAGCTCCATACCCGCGCAACCGCTTCAGTCGCTCAGGCAAGCTACTCGAAGCGAAACATACAATCTTATGGAGCTTATTATACTCGGCCACTACTGTGTCTAGATGTTGCGTCTGTCGCTTGTGTCGACTGAGAGGCGACTGTAATTTTTGGACCTCATTGAACATCATTCTGAATTTTTTTTAGAAATTGGAGCAAAGTGAGTAGATTACGAATCCAACGGTAGATCACGTGGCAAAAATGGCTGAACTGGTCAAAAATTCTTTTAATAAGTTGAACTAAATCCAATTGCCAAATGCGCCATAACTTGCCAAATAATGAGCATTTTTTTTATTTTGTAACCCTCACTCTTTAATTTTCAATTAAGAAGGTTGCAGACGATTCGGATGTGTGGCTATGGCTTCCTTGCGTCTTTCACAAATGAGCCAAATTGGCGATAAACATTACGTCACGGATGACGTAACTGATGTCGCCAATTTGGCTTACTTTTAAAATATACAAGTTTTCAGAGCCAGAGATCAGAAATCATTTGGGCTTTTTCTCATTGAAAATCAAAATGCAGTGGGTTGCCAGACGAAAAAGTTTGTTCTGTTTTTGGCAAGTTATAACACATTTGGCAATCGTATTTTAGTTCAGCTCATTCCAAGTCGATTTTTGATCAGTTTCGGCTATTTTTGCAACGGCAGACCAGTGAATTCGTAATCTACACACTTTTCTCCAATTTCTACAAAAAAAAAATTATTCAGAATGAAGTTCGATGGGGTCCAAACATTGCAGTCGTCTCTCGGACTATAAGCGAAACATGCAATCCCATGGAGCCTATTATACTGAGCCACAGCAGTGGCCAGCCCGGGCGTCTTTACTGTGTGCGAACGTGCGCCACAGGAGTGGCTTTATATAATAAGGGCTTTAGAAGTCATTGCAATTTGAAAGCCACATTATACATTGAAGTGTTAAAGAATAAGTTGATTAACCAGGTGTATGAGCGTTCACAACAATTTAAGAAATTTGAAGGCGTACCTATTCTCTCGTGGAATTTGTTGTAACGTTCTGTGACATCTGGTAGGAGACTGTGACCAAACCTGTAGGCAGAAGCTTGGAAAGCAGATCGAATTCCAGCGTTGATTTTGGGACTGTAGCCATCGTAATAGCCCTGATAAAAAAGAAAAGTTCAATTAAAAAAATACATCCTGCGTTAAAAAAGTTGATTTGCTGCTAATTCAAGAAACAATGATTGAAGTATTAAAAAAAAAAGAGACTAAAAAAAAAAAAAAATCTGCATCTTATACAACTAAATATTTTTAATTATTTAAAAAAAAAAAAATACGCTGATATTATTAATTGCATGAGTAAATTTGGTAAAACTTGCTTTTATTCTGTTGCAAGAGTATCATTTCGCACCCCTACAAGAAAAGTAACAAAACACAAAATTCATTTTTGAGTTAAAGTATGCATAGAATGAACTTGTAACTGGAAGATCAGCGCAAGTTGAAACTGACTTGAACTCAGAAATTAACTATTTTTCACCAACCAATTTTTTTATGGTACTATTTGTCACTTATACTCAGCAAAATAGATAAATCCCGTCACCCTGTTCTGAAAGGTCTAACAAATTTATTATATTAACTTCTCAAAAAACAGTGCTATCCGAAAGTAATAGAATATTTTGAGAACCTACATTTCAAGATTTATTGGTGAGCCTGTATTTTTTAGTATAGAAATATCCGAGGGCAGCTTTCCAGTATTAATTAAGTAGAATCACTCACTGTTAGAGTACGGCTATAGAAACTAACAAACAAGTTTTTGCTACGAATAAAGTTTCTTTTTTAAATAATTAAGTTGATTCTTTAGGAGTCGCACTTTTATTGAAAACTATAAATAATCATTCGACTAAAGCATTATACATTAGATAAAAACCTATCAATTCTGTCAATACTTTTTTTTTTTATGAAGAAAACAATTATTTCTTTGAGTTCCTCGGAAAACTACATTATTCTACAGTACACGATTCGTGGAAATATCCAGCGTAATTTAAAACTACGTTTTAGAAATATGCAAGTAGGAAGCATATCGTCACATACGTAACCGAAACAAAAGCGAACCGAATCAAAGCTAGGCAGAATGAAGCGGCGAGATGCCAAATTTAGATGTTTGCAAAGCCGTCTGTCCGATGCAGGCAGAAAACTTAGAACACTTCCTCCAGTATCACAACTCCTATGGTCAATTTCATCTCGTCACTGACCAATCTCGATGAGGACCGTTGTAGACTGGCCTTTGCAACGGATCTTGGCTAAACTCACCCAGTGCTGGATAAAATATACTGGAAGTTTTGAAATGTTGATACTGAGTTTTAAAATTGATGCTATAAGAAAGGACAGATAAGAATCGTGTATTTTGGAAAGATGCCCTAGATTCGGTATGGAATGATCAATCTTCCCAGAACCCCAATTTCCGACATTGGCCAATACCGCTGTGCTAATTGGGTTGTTTCAAAAACTTATTTTTAAGACTCAAGTTTCTGAAACTGTTTAAACAATTATCATTAAGGTCTGGCGTCTTTTTTGTCTCCGTCTATGAGAGGATGAGGCGCGTCTGAATGGACAATTCCAGCATTTAAAAAAAAAAATTTATTCAATTCTAAATGTTTCAAAAAGGCAACACAAAAATTTCTGCTCAATGCGCTTTTTTTTTTTTTTTTTTTTTTTTTTTATAATAAATTTGCGATCAAAATTACCTTGCTAGACGTTGGCGAGAAAACGAATCATTCCGCTGGCATTGAATATGACATCACGGCTTCGCAAACATCTTGGCTTGAAATGTGGCAGCGAAAACCAGATTTGCAAGTTTCTCGCTTATCACGCCAACCTGTACGGAATTTGGCAATGGTATACCAACGCCAACTATTTGGCAGAAACCTCACGATAACCATAGAAACTGTAGAAACCCTTGACGTCACGTATTTTGTTGAGTGTTTTGATCGGACTGGTTTTGGCTCAGTTTTGAGGCAATTTCTTTTCTTAATATTTAAATAACTAATTTTTTTAAAGAACTTTTGTTTAAATATTTGGAATCAGAAAGAAATTTTTCATAAATATAAACTAATTTCACTCGTTTTTAAAAAATGCAGGAATTGTCCATTGCATACAACCTATTTTGGACACATTACTATGAATCGTCCTGCAGACTTTTCAAATAGTCTATGAATTATGAATGCATTGCTTCGTTGTTTAACAAACTCTTCGGTGCAATGATCAATTTTGAAATAAAAGATCCTCAATACTGATCATCTCAATATTGATCGTGATTGTTAATCCTGTCTCCATCTCCTCACCTTGGTGCGTGGTACGAGGTCGTACTTCTTCATGGTCTGGTGTCCAAGCACCATGGGCAAGAACTCGGAGTAGGTGACGTGCTGCAATTCCGACGAGAGGATGTGTCTCGCCTCCTGGTACAGAGTCTCGTCGTCCCAGTGGGGGTTCACGTGGGAAAGACCCTCGGCGAGACGGTTGTGCTCTCGCATCATCACGATGTGCATCACGGCCAGCTGAAGCTGTTCGTTCACTCGGTTGTCACCTGCAAAAGATTATTTGTTGCATGAGAAACACCATTTGGGAAATTGAGAACATGAAATTTGCGTGGAGTGAGTTTGATTGTATTAGAATTCGAATGACATAAGAGCTAAACAAGGGAAAATTTCTTCGAAATATTATTTCAGCAAGTACCACGCCAGATCGTCTTATTGAAACTTTAACACTTTATTTTCTGACAGACGGGATGCAGCTCCAACCTATTTCTCTTTATATGCAAACACATGTAAATTTTTTAGTCTTCTAGGCATGCATCTTGGCATTACATTGCCTTCTTATATACTTAAATCTAACAAGCTTCTATAGAGGAATAAGCTTGTGTTGCTATCCTTATTGATGAACGAACTTCATACAAAAGGACTTCAAAGTGCCAATGGATCTCAAAGCGTTAAAATTAATACGTTACCATGAGAAAACAAACTGACGAGGCTTATAAGTCCCACCAGTAAGTAAAAGGTTAAAGATCAGTAAACAGATGGTAAGTCAAGTATCGAAGATCAAAAGTTAAAAAACGTTAAAAGTTAGTATCTTTACTTGGATTATAATTCAGGAGGAGCGTTTAAAATCCCTTTCGTCCACTTCTTGGTTGAAAATATTTTTTTCATGAAATGTTTGCCCATCTGTTTCGTGTGCTTAAATGATACTTGAGTTCTTATACGCATTGAGTTTGGGTGCGAACTGCTTGATGTGTGAGTGAGAATTTTTTTATTACATTGAGTATTCCTCTACAAGTTGGAGTTTTCCTTTCTAATAATTATAGATTATATGAACCGCAAAAGTTACGGATCACACACAATTTTTAGTAATTTATTTCCCTGTCGTTGAAAACCGTATCCCGATAAACTCCTTCGTTACTTTCTTTTGGGAAGTGTACTTTCCTGTCTGAGAAATTAAAATATTCTTACTTTCAAGTACCTTCTAAAGTATCCATGACGTATACACAAGAAAACCAATTGCCCTTGCATTGAAGAATATCATTGCAAATGAAAGCCTTATTAGGAATACGATGCGTTACTTTTACAACGGTTGTTGCAACGTCAATTAACCACGAAGGTGATTCAAAACACGTCATTTTGAACGCTCAATAAATCACTAACAAGACTAGGAAGCACTTAATTTTTCTGCATTGGTGACATCCTCCTCTAAGGATCATTGGCGCACAGTTGGCATGCTTCAGCGCATCCTGCTTCGAAATACTTAAACAAACAACAACCAGAAGTATTTGTTTTTTCTTCGGTATCTCGTGAAACTTACACATATCGTATAGAACATAACAGTTATTATTACGAATTGTTCGGGAGAATAGCAGTGGAACATTTATGACACCAGAAACACGCAAATAGAAAGGAAGGAATGACATGTAGGATAATTATACAAATTCATAAATAATCTTTGTTTCAGGTTCGTTGATCAAATATGGTGAAATTGTATATATTACTCATCATTGTCACAATCAATCACCAGATAAATGTGAATCACACCGTTAAAGGCGAATTTTTAGTTGAATAACGCTGAGTTGTTCAAGATCGAGTTTATCTTCCTTGTATTATGTTACCACAATGCAATTCTGTTGAATCCTATTATTAATAATTTTAGTTGATGCATGAATTATATTTTAAGATTTTTTTTTCTTATTTTTTGTTTTAAAATGTACTATAGAAAGGATCAAGTGCCTTTGTTATATTATCATGTTTTACAACGAACTTGGGTGTAGCCAATTCAGTATGTTTACAAATACAGTTTAACTTTCATCAACAGCAAATGAACTTACAGCAGTAAAAAATTTGAGAGCAAAGAACCAAACCAAAAATATTGTGGAAGGTATGCAGTAGAAAATGTTATACAATATAAAAAAAAAAAATATTATTTTACCAACACTTTATAAGAAACACGAAACAGAATCATGCGGCAAGAATTGTATTCAACAGCAAACATATATTGTAGAACTTCGTGGTTTTCAAAAGTTAGTCAAGAAGTTTCCCTCTTTAATAGATCCCACTGATCTTTAACTGCAACTTTTGGATAGAGCATCATTGGTTATTGACTTGAAGTCGAAGAAGGCTTAACAACCACCCTATTGATTTATATTAGCAACTTCCTTCAAAACTGGATAAAACCGGTTTGTAACCACGGGAAACCTATTAGTAAGCATTATGGGGAAGTCATCAATTAGCTTCATTTGCTTGCATAACAGAAATCCCTTATTAGCTATCCATAAATTGCAGCTATATATAAGTGATAGATCCTAACGAAAACTTACCTGCATCGAAACAATACATATTTCTCGGCCTAGCGATGCATCCTAAGTCTGGATCTACAGTCTTCATTGGAAGCAAATCCTTCAATCCCAAATTACGATAGAGGGGAGAAGTCTTTAGCCGACCTAAAATGCAAATTAAATTTCTTCAGCACATAACAATATTTAATTGTATTTAAGGTTTAGAGATCCTACCTAGTTAACAAAAGTTAAATTTTGAATTTATTCCAACTAGAACGATTTATTTGAAGTAAAATCATAGGAATTAAATTATAAGATTAAAAATACCATTTATGGCCTATACATATCTGTTACATAAACAGACCAGGTCCATTTTTTTAATTTTGATAATTATATTTGCTGTAATCTAACTGGATAAAAAGTATCACAATTCACATACACATTGATAATAAGATCAATTATTTCACTTAGTTATACATCAGAATTAAAAGAATTAACCCAATAAAGCATCACTATTTATACCTATGTAAACTTATAACTCTTATGACATTTTCTAAAGAACAAACCTAATGGTCTTTTATTTGTTTGTATTTTCAGCCCTACATTTAAAACTTCATGAATAAGATTTATTTTAGAAAATGTATCTTCGTACAATTTTAACTCGTGATTTCTCTACCGTACTAACGTTATTCGCTTGTGTTTAGCTTTATTTCCATATCTTTCTACAGTATGGATGACGGCCAAATTCTACATTTCATTTTGTAGACAACAATTTACTATGGTCATTCTAAATACGATTTGCAAAGTATTATATCTATTCTTATTAGTTATTTACTGACTATTTCTATTTCGAAAATGGAAATAGAAATTTATGTATTTAATTTTAAAAAATTATACTTCCATGGGGAAAACTATTGAATTCCACTTTTTGTAAAAGTTTATCTGACAGTGCTATCTACAGACAGCCAGTGACAGTGATTGAGGGCTAAAAGTAAGTGACAAAATGCAATTAGTTGGTGTTATCAGAGTCAAAAACATTCTAAGTTCAACGAGTGAGAAGGAAAATACCCTTACTTTCCCTCTGATTACCGCCACTGTTTCTTGGCATTTGAAGCGTTGTTTCTAATGGTATATTCATCCAGGGGATCAAGCAACTTTAAGAAATGCTTTACAAAAATAGCCGTCTGAAGCGGACTCAGATAAATTTTTACTTCGATTTCGTTTTTCTCGAAACCAATTTCGATCTCCTTTGATAATTATCTAAATAACCATTCAACTACATGAATAGTTAAGCTTCGATTCATATGCTTATAGTACCATTTCAGATTTACAAAAGGTAACTTAAAATATCCAGACTATTATTGGATGCTCATTGACTCACCTCCTTTAAATTCTCTGAGGCGGGATGCTACTTCTTCGTTGCTTCCGTAGATGAAGTTGCCATCGATGTAAGCAGAAATGGCATTTGTTTGCCACCTGGGACCTAAAAGCATCAAATATAAACACGTAAAGATCCATTCAGAGTTATTATGTTTCAAATGAAATACATACTTTATATTAATACATAAATACTGTATTAAAATGAGGAAGGTAGAAAAATGATTTGGTTTTCTTGGTGAATGATGGTAATGAAGAAACAACGTATAGGTGACGAAACCATAACGTAGCGTTTATAAATGACATTGAACTATGTCAAGAAAATATGAAGTGATGGCAAAAAAAAAAGTATCATCATGTATTGTAATGGTCTCATTGAATTAACCATAAACAACAACAACAATAAAAACAACCTTTACCATTCTCACTACTATACTTAACACAAGGACTTTTCTAAGAAATTACACAATGTCACCTTAACTATTGGTGTCAATTCTAAATGACATTTTGGCATTGTTTGTTTAAATTTACCTTCACACTCATAACTATAAGAAATAATTTCATTTGGTCTATTATTTTTCATGTACTTTTTCATTGTCCATTGACATACATTTACGTTAAAAAAAAAGGAAGATTAAGGATTTGTAGTAACATTTGCAAATTAGGCACTAAATGAATCAACCAATAAAAATAAAGTTTTTACAATAAATCATTTATATGCATTGCTAACTTTTATGTACAACTGCAACTTATTGAGCGAGTTTGATCCCGGATCAACTATTCAGAATGTTTGACCACTGTGAAAAAACCATTGATTCGTGTCATGGACTAACTTTTTTTTATAACTTGACAGAATGAAGCAACGATAAATTGACATTTTTGTATTTAAAAATGATTTATGAAAACAACGAGTCTATCTGCCAAGTTTCAGCTGAAGCTGAAACTATGGCCTCAAGTAATTTAACTAGTCCACCAAATCGACTGTAGAAACGTGTGGCAACCATCAAAACTTGATGGAAAGCATAAGCAGCTTTCGACAACAAATCTACCTGCCATGTTTCATTTCATTTGGACAACCCCAAATGGGTTAATTAGTCCGAAACAGTAATATATGAGGGTATAAAAGCAGTATCTTGGGTATAGTCCCAACAACGAGTTTATCGGCCATATTTCAGTTCTTTTGGGTAACGGCAAAGCGGCGGCTTAGTCATAGTTCGAAAACTTAATAGAACGTATTGTCATTGACAACGAATCTATCTGCCAGGTTACAGCTCGTTTCGATGTCGGGAAGTGGATGAATTACTCCTCCACAGATTTTCCAGCTTTACCCACTAACAAAATCAAAGTTAATGTAAAGAATTTTTTTTTTAAAAATGGATGTTTTTTCACTAAAGACTGACCCCTTTTTTAAGGAAAGTTTGTGTAAATACATCATCTGTTAAGTGCTTCGAATTGCCTCATTTATTAAAATTGTGTCAATTGAATTTGAGACTGGATAAACTTTCACGACTATGTTTTCTCAAGGAAGCTGACGTCACTCACCCAGCCTGCAACCTGGCTGAAGTCCAGCTAGGGACCTGGCGAAGTTCATGCACCTCCTGTTGAAGAACTTGTAGAAAGGATCGTCATTCGGAATGTCGACGGGATAACAGTTGTAATGGCGACTGGCAGTTGGGGTCTTACAACATTCAATACTCCTTTTGCGGGTATCTGATAAAAGAAAAGTTTAATTTAAATGCATTCGGTTAATAGATACAATACCATTGTAAGTCTAGGTAGGATTTGTTGAAGGCCACTTTTGAATCTGATAGAATTGGAAATTGGGGACTTGAGTAGCTTATGTAAAGTAGTTAAGTAGATCTGAATACTCAAATACGTGGGGAAGAGTTCCAAAAAATACATTGTCTTAATATATTTAAACCATGTCGTATTTTCCCTGCATTGATATTCATATTTTTGAATGAGTAGGCATATTCATATTTTTGAAATCTAAAAGATCTGATGTAATCAAAAGAAATTTATGATCTACAATTAATGCCATGCCATTCTAACAGTTTTGCTGTTATCGAGCGTGACAAAAAATATTGAAACGCGGTTTAATTATTTACATATTACAGATTAAATAATGTAAATTGCAAAAGTGTTCAAAATGAGGTACGAAACAAGTCCACGTAAATACAAATTTATTCTCGTTATTTTTCAAAAATCCCCAAATTTGAAAGTTTTGTACAACCCCTCTAACCAAATTTGATCAATTAGAAAGATTTTATTTTTAATACTACAACATCGTAACAAAAAGACGTATACCAGTACCTGTGGCATAGGTCAATTTTTTTTTTCAGTATCATAATTCAGGTGATTTTAAAGATACAGTTATGCGGTTTTTCTAATGGTCGTGTAGGATGGGAAACTTTCCAATTGACCGAATTTGCATAAGGGCTCTTATAAAAATGTAAATTTTCAAAAAAGAACAGCAAGAAATCTATATTAACGTGATCTCATTCCGTACCTTATTTTGAATACTTTTGCAATTTACATAACAAACTTATCTCTAACAGATAAAAAATTAAACCGCATTCCAACCCTTTTAGGACACTCTGCATATTTAATTTTTCGATTATTACCACTCACTAATGATACCATATTTTCCCATGTGCACATAGATCTCTTCTGAAACTAAGTTGCGATTTTAATTACAGCTAATTTTAACTAAGATTTTAATTACAGTACAATATTAATTTCAGACTGATAATTCTTTTATGTTGGGAAATCATGTTCATTAGTAGCAACAAGAAAACTCCAATAACAGTAACGCCTAGCATTAGTTCTATTGTTAGAATTAAAGAATTTAAACTACAACGTGTATTCTTGTAATCTTATAGATTCTTTTCATACATTTGTAACGCTAACTACATGAAATCCGTAAATATTATAAGCTTACAATAACTAACATTAATATGTACCAATTATTGCCCACAAATTTTTCTTAGAGGGTGGAACAACATAAATATCCTAATAATTTATCAATTATTGCCAACAAATTTTCTTAGTGGGTGTAACAACATAAACATGCTTAAAAACTGAATTCAATGCGAAAGCCTGATTCAATACTTCATTGAAAAGACTTCAGTCCTCACGATTACAATTGCTTTTTATTTCGATCAATGGTTCAAATTCAGTAGATATCCCAATTATACCTTCTTAATTTTTAAATTGAGCGGACTTTTAAACGAGAAAGAAACAAGAATGACGCAATAATAATAATTGAACAAAGTAGGCAGCTACAACTATAACTGTAACAAAAGACGCCTACTTCAATTTTTTCCTGTACAACATGCAATAGTTAATATATCCACATATCGAAACATTAATTTAAACCGCCCTTAAAAAATTAACAGTTACTTCCACAAATACTCCCACACCTCCACATAACCTGAGGGATTATAACATATTCCCATGGGATATATCCCACTGGGCATTCTTATTCAACTTTTATGCTTTGGCAATAAGCTGGATGAAGGGATGCACACTTCCTTGTTGAATCATCCGCTTGAATGCTGTCAATTGGAGTCCGTAAAAAGAAGCGTTCCAAATGGCACCTTTTCCTTTCATTTAAACAAGTGGGCGCTTTTACCTCATACGTGGTCGTAATGTAAACCGAAACGCACAATTCACCGACAATTTCCTTGTTTTTATCGTCATCAAAATTAGAAAATTGGAACGGCCAACCTCTCAATGGAGACTTCATTCCGAATTGTTCTATTTTATTTTCTCACTGTGGCGCCATTTTCATTTGCATTATCTGCACCTCTTCTTTATCTTTCGCTTCCGATTATATCTACATTTCAAGTCATTTATTACTTTCATGCGAAATGATTTTCGCCCGTTGGTCGAGAGATCATTAAAAAAAGAAGACACTTTTCTGATTTTCGCACGTCTTCTTTAGAATTCCTGTGGTTCGCGATTACGGTCAGTCGTTTCTTCTCTCTTACCTCGGGGGGAGACATTACTGCCGTAGTATTACAGTCGGGTTTCTTGACTTTTGATTTGAACTGTGGCGTAATGAAAGAACATGATTCAACTGTTAGTGTTAACACGTTTTTATTTTGTATTCCGAGTAAAAGGGGACTTCCTACAAATTATTGAAGGAAACTTCGTAGAAATCATTCTCATGTGGTAAAATTTAGTAGAGAAATGATTGAATATAATTTAGCATAGTACAATTTAAGGGAGAATGATTCTGGAAGCTATCCACTAATCGTTGAATAAACTATGTTCCTAATCCAGTAATTATTCAATGCTACATCGAAACTTTTCAATTTGGAGTTCTGAGGATTCAACTACAGTAGATTATATCTTTGAATCTGTCAAACATTTCAACTTTCGGAAACTATTATTAATGTAGAATTCTTTTTATAAATGATCTTAAGAAAATTAAACTCTTATGTTTAGTTTACCGTGGTATCAACCTTATAGTCCTCAACTATAAACCACAACTTCACATTAAGGTCCATCTCCGAAAGAAACTGTATTTTAATCTAGCATCATAAGAATAATCTGACAATCAGGTAGCATACGATCCGGTTTGACCGTGTTTTTTTAACTCTTCATAATGTAAGTATCCTAAATGATATCCAATAACAAAACATGCTCTAAATTACCATCATCTAATTTACTCCTACAATGAATCCAATCCCCAGGTACATAATTCCAAACAACCCGAGGGGCTACAAAATTCATGAAGTGCTGCAGAATCTCACGGAGAAGATTAATCAATCTTTTATTGATCGCAACAACAAGAGTTTTATCTAGGTAAAAATCAACCAGTTACGCTTTTTAAAGTTTTTTACCCTTAAAAAATCATTACAGGGGAATGCGCTCTAAATCACAATTACCTAATTTACAAACGTCATTGACTCTTATTCAATCTCAGAAGCCTAATTCCCAAACAACCCCAGGTGTTGAAAAATTCATGAAGTGGTGACGAATCACTCTGCCACAATTAATCAGACCCTGGATTGATCACCACAGCCAGAGATAGGGATTGGTAATTAAAGCAGTTGCTTACCGAGGGAAGGGGCGGCCCTGGTCAGGTCGTGATCCAGCATCTGTCCCCAGGCGGCAATCATGTTGCAGATGCCGAAGTCGTGTTCGCTGACGTCGTGGTGCATCACCAGACTCACCACTCTCGGACTGGGCAAGGGTGATCCGTCAAAGGAACGTCTTGGAATGGAGATACCTGGAGGAAAGAGAGAGGTTGTTGTAGGTGGGGATGTGCTGGCGATTTCAATCAACTTGGTTGAACAACTTTGTTTAGTAGCTTTTTCTAAAAATTCCATGAAAACCTTTTAAAATATTGCGGTATGTTTTCCATCTAGATGAAAAGTAGATTTTAAACTTTGGTGCATTGAGAAGGATGGACAATCTTTCTCCATCCAATTGAAATAATGCAATATAAAACCAAAAACAAGATTGATCTAAATGATCTAAATATACTGCTTCAAAATGTTATGCAATATTTTCGTTGTAGATGCAACAAAATTGAAGCAATTAAAGAAATTTTAAGGAAATATAAATTATTTTAATTAAAATATTCAAATATGATTCTTAGTCAAAATCTCGGTGATACTTGTTGGAGAAAACTGAGAAAAATTATTTTTTCAAATACAAGAATAAAAATTGTCATTGAATAATTGTCGACAACATGGTTCTATATTTCTATTAAATATAGCTAACTAAACTTCTTGGAATTTTCAAAATTGATATTCTCGATATTTATAACTTTCAGGAGAATTTCCCTTTGCGGTACCATATCCGAACGCTGCAACCAAATTTGGCTGTTGCATTATTCCCATTATTTACAAAAAGTGTGAGAATGGATTCAAAATACTATTCAAATTCAGTATTATGTAAACCACTGCTTTGGCAAGTAGCCAATTAAATGATAAGATGCCTTCGAACTCTATTGGTTGCTTGTGTTTCAATATGTGTATAAAATGATCGATTTGATCAGAATGTGGAGATTAAGACTTGCTTTCTATCTTATAAGGCATAACAAAGCATTTTTTTCCCTACAATTTTGTTGTTTTTGTGTGTAAACGTTTCTCAAAAAAGAAATATGCATTTGTAATACATTCATGCATTTTTCATTTGTCTCATTTAGTGTCTCATACAGAAGAAATCTTCTCCCAACATAAACAGTCTGGTCACTCAAGTTCTTCTCATCTCTACACACAGAAAGACGTGTGTACTATGTACTTCTTTCTTTGATACTGACAGTCTTCCATCTTGACATCCAATTTTCATAATAGTTCACAATCTATGTCAACAAATAAAACAATTCTCCATTAACTGAAATACAATTATGAAGTAGCACTTACCGTCACCATAGGATGGAGGTATGAACCTGATCATGGCTGACCGGGCACTGCCCCAAGACGGATTGTCCAGATTGTTGCACATACCGCTGAGTGTCCTGTAGCGTGAGACCTCACACTTGACCGGCTGCAAGAATGTCGGGCATATGTCCTTGACGGCAGTCTTCGAGGTATCGATCTGGGGAAGGCCGTGAGCAATGGCATCTTTGCTCAGACCGAACCTGTAATTAATCATAACAAGTTGAGAAGCAGACAATCAAATGATGGTTTTCAATAAAGGTTCATATCCGTATGTCGTGTAGCATATTGAAGAGGCTCTATGAGGGTGACTAATGGCCATACCTCCAGTGTAAAAGGGATTTTCTTATTAAAAAGTAAAAGGTTTTAGCGAGATCAATCCTGGGCTACTCAATTTATAGAAGACCTCCCAAAATTGTCTTCTACCTTGATATTAGAAATGTGTAACGGCGCTTCAAAGCAATGTGTGCCTGGTGTAGATCCTGTGCCATGAAAAATCCAATATAATTGAACACTATATCAATACAATGAACACTCACGAATAATCAAAATTTTATAGCAAGAACTACATTCGGTCCATACTATGATGAAACATCGCTATTACGTCCAGAGCCCGATTTAGAAATTTTTTTACTGTAGGCCCAACATTCAGAGAGGGGCCCCCAATAGCAAATATTTATTTTCTTACGTCACAATATTACCAGATCAAGCTACATTCGTTAAGACTAACTTTTTACAATTAAAACTCATAGTTTACTTTCACGCGATTTTTTTGTTATAATTAGTATGATCTTGATTTCCTCTATCTAACTTAACTCTCTGTAACTATAAAAAATATAGAATTTGTGGATATATAACTAAAAATTTTTTATTATTTTTGTTCAGATTCCCATAAAAAGACCATTATATTTAATTTTCAGAAAACTTTCAAAATTTGGGGGCCCCCATATTTGGGGCCCCTAGGCCCGGGCCTAGTGGGCCTAATGGTAAATCCGGCCTTGATTACTTCTGGAATACTGAGGGAAATATGCAATTGAAAAGGATGGTATTTATGTGGGTATTTTCTAAGATAACTAGCCGGCATTTGTGCTTCAAGTGGAAAAAAACATGGTAATCCCTCTGGTGCGTACCATTTAACCTTTTTGTTGAAAACGAAGTTGCTGACCCCCCCCCCCCCCCCTTTACCCCCCGCTAACGCTAGGATTTAATCCGAAGTTCCATTCCATCTTGATCTGTTATTTTGCCTCAGCCATGAATTTGACAAACTCGAACTAAATTTAAAGAAAAACAAGTTCTTAAGGAAAATGCATTAGTTACAAAAGTAGAATTCTTCAAGTGACCAGGAAACTCTGGTAGTATTTCTGTTTAAGCCTCAATTCTAGAACTTTACAAAAAAAATTTAGAGTTCAAATTAACACGATTCTTTAACTTAATCTACATCCATCCATGACCTCTTCAAAGATAGTCCTTATTCCTTTGGGAAAAAAGAATATCCTTTTCTCCCAAACCTGAAGCAAATTGTCCGTACCATTTCCGCTTTTTATACCACTCTTGTATCCACCTTCTAAATTACTTCAGTCATCATAATGAAACATAATACCATATTATTTTATAATTTGTTATATAAAGTAAAATTCCTCTTAAATTTGATCAGCTGTTTATGAGTCAAAAGCGACCAAACTGGTTGCAGATAGAAATATATTTTCTAAAAACTATTTAATAATTTTTTATCTAAATAATGTGTTATAATAAATAACATAAATGCACTAAGATCAGAAATTTAGGGATGTGTAGCTGGTCAAAAATTAATTATATAGAACCGTATTTGACGTCTTTATCCAAATTATCATCAACAATTGTAGGCAACCCCACTAAGTGCAGCCTGACATTCATTTTTTAAGTCAAAAAGATACGGCCGATAAATAAAAATTGTTTAATTTTCACCTGACAAAAATCAATACTCAAACCACTGTTCGAAAAGCTGGTGTAAACAAGGTTTCAGAACCTGTCATCGAAAACTTACCTACCGGTTTAGTGGATTTATATTCCGTATGAATATTAATTCTGACATTTGCCTTTGACATGAACCTTTGGCGAAACATGTTCAATTTACTCGATGGTTAAAAGCTACAGTATGCAGATTCAATGAGAGGGTTAGAATGGTGTCACGTTATTAAGAGAAGCTATTGTCGCATGAATGCATTTGCATTTTTTTTTATGTTTGAAATGAATATTCATATTCTGTTTCTGTTAGCTGCTGACTTAAATCAGTATAAAATAATTATTATCTTGAAGTAACATTTTAATATTTTATCTTGATTTTTTTTAAATATTGTTTGGGTGGATAAGATAGCTTAGATTTGTTCAATGGTCTATTCAGCTTTCTTTGTAGATTAGATTTATATCTTTGCTGATTGGACGGTTTTATACAAATAAGAGTTAAGTGACAAAATGTTGCAGATTGAGTTTTCGATATCGATGGATTTAGTTCGAAACTATCTGTAATTGTTTTACTCTAATGTATGAATTATTATTATTTGATGAGTTATTTACAGAACAGTTAATGTACTCTTTTGAAGAGTACATGGGGAAAAACTTCAAAAGATGTGAAAAACTTTCACGAAAATCCGACAATCACCGCCTAGCCGGTATTTGCTTACAGCTGTTTAATTTATTGAAAGTGCTATTCGAATGGATTAGTTTTGCCTTCGATTATTTTTTTTAAAAAATCAATTAATTTTATTTAATTAGGATGAACTCGATTTAGCATCTTTTTATTTTATTTTAGCTCAATTAGTTTTACTACAATCACAGTCATATTTTAATTAAGTTCGTCAAATTTAAATTAATTATATAGTCTAATTATTTCGATTTTACACAATACGTTTTTGTAAAATACTACATAATTTATTTTAATTCGATGAATTCAGTTTAATGCCATTCCATTCATTTCAATTTGACTCGATAAATAGAAATAATCAATTAACCGAGTTTAATTACTATCAAATACATTCGATGCGATTTATTTAGATAATCGATTCCATCTCCTTGAAATCGATTCGGAATATCACTCAATAAGTATGCCGCTTGTTTCGACAAAAGAGTGGAAATGAGTCTTGGCAAAATTGGGGTATGGCCTATTAAACTGCTTTAAAAATCAAAGCAGTTCTATTAATTTTGCGATAAGAAAACTGACAGATAGTGATCAAATATTCGGAAAGGGCGAGGGTTACCTTGTTTTTTTTTTTCGATCTACTTTCAAATCAGGAATTATATCGATAAGAGACTTTGAATTTTAGTCGGTAATTAATGAGCTGTCCTGAGCTAGATATTCATTTGTAAAGTGATGACCATTTATCAGTATGCAGTTGAGACAGCTGAAAAAAGATAAAGAACAACGGTACTTGCTTTTGGTAATCACGATGTACGGTCAAATTTGTCTTTTGAGGACAATAAAAAAGAAAGTAGTTATTGTAAATGAAACGGTGTAGTTATGTTTTTACTTAATCGGTTCATTGTTAGGTGAGTTTGCTAATTGAGACCATAGTCCAATTTAGGCGATATGCACTTTCAACGTACGTGGGTTTGGGTAGCGTAATTATTGAGGTTTGGGTAGTTATCAGTAAAATAGAGAGAAAAGAGTAATTATTTATTCGTAAATGATAATATAAGGTTAAATAGTATCATAAGTGAGATTACTATCAGGGTTCAGATTGAATTTTGTAGGATGGCCATAAACTAACTTTCCCTGTTTGGCGGCATCTAAAACGAATGAAGGAAATGAAACCATATTTTATATGTAAACTGTAGATTGGCATGGGGAGACGAATTCTGCCAAAAAAAAAAAAAAAATTAGTACTATAAATTGGCGACAGGGGATATTTTGGCACGGCTTAACGTGTATATGAGGAAATTTACATTCGAGATCGTAATTTTGAAATATTCCTAGTGCGTAGATGATAACAGCTCAACGCATTTCTTTTAAAAAGAAAAGAGCGAACGTTCAGTTAGCAATTCGTTCATTGACTGTTGATGTGCGAGCTACCTCTAAGTACTTTGCTGGTAAAACTGGTCTACACTCGACAGTGTAATGCTTCGGCGGCTTTTAAGGGATTTCAAAGGCTTCATAACCTGCGTAAATGTTCAATTTGTACTGCCCGTCACCCCATCACCTCATATGACTTTTGGGTATGGGGGTACGTTAAATCCTTTGTGTAAGATGGCGACATTCCAAACCTTCATATCTTGAAGCAGAACATAAGTATTTTTGAATATATTAACTTAATTTGTCTTTTTAAATTATTAATATATCAACTCAAAAAAATTATGATATTTAAAAAAAAAAATGATGTTTTGGAGTTGAACAATTTCTTTAAATGAACTTTAAGAAAAATTTTAAAGCCATCTTTTTATGAATTTTAGAGAGTAATTTAATAAAAAAAAATTGTAAATTAAGTAATAAGTTTTGAAATTATATAAAAAATAAACAAGTAAAAATTTTACAAAAATATTAATTTTATATTTAATAGAATTTATATTAAATAAATTTTATAACAAAATAGAACTTTTAAATTTTAAAATAAAATAGTATATTCAATAACAATAATTAAAATACATCTATCTAAAAATATAACTCATAAAAAAAGGTTTTTTTAAATATAAAACTTTTATACGCATTACCAATTTTTATATTCATTAACAAAGCGCCGTTTCTGTTGCCAACGTGTACTATGTGTTGACATCTAATTTTAAGTACTAAAAACTTATCTATCGGCAAAATATGCAGCAAACACCGTTTCAAAATTAATTCATTAAAAATTAATGTGAATTTATGCACTCACATCCAAATATCTTTTATTTATTCTGATTAAAACAATTTTATTATTTATTTATTTCTTAAAAGAGTTTCGGCTACAAGAAAGAGTGTCTTCAATGATCGGTTAAATGCTATTTCAGCGCGATTGATGGAGACAAGTTGGCTTAGTAGTATTACGTAAAAGGGACCTTTTAGTGACAGTTACAGCCACCAAAATTTGATAGAATGCATTGTCATCGACATCAAATCAATTTGCCAAGTTTCAGTCCGATTGGATGACGGCAAGAGGGTTAATTAGACCTCCACAGATTTACACGCCATTGGCATGCACAGTCACACGTATACACACAAAATCGAAGTTAATATAAAGGATTTAAAAAGTATCAGAATGAAAATTTTAGATTTTTAATTTTTGCGTCCAATACTCTTCTTTAGTATGATGTTATTAATTTGACAGCCAGTTACTTTGCATAGTTTTAAGTAAACTGTTAAATGTACGATAAATTACAAAATTGTATAATTTCCCGTGATGTAGATTGATTATCACATCCATAATCTTCTAAACAAAATCCTTTTGTTTAAACATATGTAAATAATTTTAACTTAAAATAATTCAAGTAAGAAATCTAATAAAAGGGAAAGATGGAGAGAACGATAAGGTACAACTCAGCACAAAAACATAAATCGCCTTGAAAAGAAACAAATTTATATTTTCAAGCGATAGTATCATCAAATTCAAACCAATAACATGTATTCTAATGATGCACATTTCAGTTTCAAACAGATTGTTTAAATGTTTTCTTTTTCCTTTTAAAGAGGATTGTTTGAACTAGAAGTATTTTTGTTTGCTGCTAATTCATGTTAGTTTTCGCGGTTTCTCAGAAAAATTCGTAAATTGTTGTTGGAATCAAAAGGATCTTTTTTGTATCAAAATTGAAATGTTTTAAACAATCGTTGTTGCTGTTGTTTTTTTATTTGATGATGCAAGTTTATGCTTGTGAAGTTTTCAATGAAGAATTTTGTATTGCTCTTTGTTTTTCTTTTCAAAAACGATTTCATGTCATTTTAGTCGTTTAAGCATTCTGAGTAATTTACGTTTTTTCTCTATCAACTTGATAAATTTCAATGAATTGTTGTACCTAGTATTGATGTTAATCCAATTGATAAAAATATCACTAAGAAAGAAGTGTTTGTGAAGTAATTATGCAAGAATGAATTAAAACTCTTTATTTTCTTTTTGAAATGTTAAATTTTATTCTTTCATTGAAAACTTAAATGTAAATACTTTTCTCAGAATATTAGTTGAAATAAAACAAGCAATTATTTAGGCTGTCAATGAAATAATTAATACTTACATTGTATTAATTATTATCATTAAACGTTTTGTTTTGGAAAGTATAGGATATTCTTTAAAAGTCATTCATGCATGTTTCTCGAAAAGCACCAAAGAATTTCAATGAAGCTATTAATATCATGCTAAAAGGAGAATCTTATCGATAAGTTCTTAATCCAATAATCTTGCTTTTTCAATTTTTATTTTGAAAGATTTTGTACAAGCAAATTTAAATACCATTTGAATTGAAAATGAGAAAGTTTTTTTTCTGCTCAGATTTTTAAACGCGAAATAAACATTATTATTATTTTAGTGTTCTTAACATAGGCATAAACTTGATTGAGCTCACAAGTCCAACCCTGAATCCCCTCCTAATAATTGGAAAACGCAGATTCCCCCCCCCCCTTTCCCTCTCTTTCAAATAATTTAAAGAAAGAGGACTTTCATAATTGCGTCATACGAAATTTGAGTTTTTTTGACATTCTCCCCCCCCCCCCTCTCCCCAATGTTGCTCTCAGTCACGTTTGATCGACATCGCCCCCTCTCTCCCCCCCCCCCCAAAATATACGTCACTCTGCTTCCATCTCAACTTCCTGAAAGTTAGCAACTAACCCCTCTGTGTTTAAAATAAAAATTAAAAAAAAAAAAAACCATATTTGATTTATTTTGTAATTTTGAAATTAACTGAGATATAATAAGGTCCAACTTAAAACAAATTAACTTTCATTAAGGCGATTTTTGGTCAAATGATTGAAACTAATTTTTCTCTACTTTAAATTAAAAAAAAAACTGTTAAGTTTGTCCCCCCAAAGTGGTATTAGTGCATCACGAAAGCGATTACCCCCTATGTCACACACCATCATGTTGGACAAAATCCCTCCCTCCCTAAACATAAGATTTCTCATTGACTTAAGAAAAAAACATCTCTTTTGGAAAACGCTCTCTGTCATGGACCATCATATTGGACAAACACCCTCCCACCACAAACATAAGATTTTTTTTATTAAACGTAAGAAAAAACACCTCACTTTTGGAATACCAAGCTTTATTTCTCGATTGAATTAAACGTATTCCTTTTTAAATAATAGTAATAAATGCATCCACACGGAGTAACAAAGATGCAATAATAGATAGATGTAGATGACATTATTTGTAGTAAAAGTAGAAACTAGAAAGTTTAGAAATGTTTTGCAAGAAACATTATTGAAATGTCAGGAAGCAGGGAGTTGAACAAAGGGAAAAAATCATCTAATGAAGTACCCAAATGAACATTGGTGGCTCGTGACATACAGAAAGTACAGCCGGGCTGCATCTAAATTATTAGTTTAAAATTAAAATTTACTAATTGCCAGTCAACTTTGTTATATATTTTGCTAATTTTCTTAAATGTTGATTAGAATCGCAAATGAAGATGGAATTTCTAAGGTAAGTTAAAAAAAAATTCTGATAAATACCAAACTTGTTGCGCAATGCACAATTGAGGAGAGAAAAAACCCTTTCGAATCAACTGAAACTGACGATGGTCGAGCGAATACAGTCAGAGAGTGAAAGTTCCAAAAGGGCTGAAACGTTGCCATGAAAACAACGTAGTAGGGAATCTCCCTCCACGCTAAACGTATATGGCGTGGTGCCAAATGCAGCCCTCAGGAATTTCACTACTTCGGCTGAACTTGTAAATTCGATGTACTGATTGGCTCGTGTGAGAGTAGGTGAGGATGTGTGGGTGAGAGAGAAACGAGCGTTTCTTAGAATTTTCTCCACCAAAAGGAAATAGTTTCCATGATAAGTTTTACATGTGTTTTACAGAAGTTTTACTTCTGAAGTCAATACTAAAATTTATAATTGAACCATTCTGAAACATGGAGCCCCGTTATAAGTAAGATAAAATAAGTATTTTTTTCCTATTTTCTTTCTTGTAAAATTTTGTAAGTATTGAAAGGAAACTTTGAATTTTATTAATTAAGTTTATAGAATTTCCATTCATGAATGAATGTGGGAAGTGGGGGGGGGGGGAGAGTACCTGTTCCGGCTGCACTAACATTTTTGACCACGGATCGCCGCTACAAGTGACTAAAATTTTATGTGCATGCCAAAAGAAAGACTTTTGCGTGTAAGCAAACACATTCAATTCTTAATTCCTCTTTCGTTCATACCCCTCCCCCTTTTTCTCAACATTTTTTTTTCAAAAAACCTGAAAACTTTACCTCTATGATTGGTTGTCACAGACAACAGATATATTAGAACACGCATCTTTCTGATTGACTAATTGTATTTGAAAATTCTGAGAATCCGAATTTATTTTTAAAGGTGTTTGGGGGAGTAATCTTAATTTGTTTGCTGATGATACTGATATGCAACCCTACTCCAAATAATTAAATGCAAAGTCCATAGATTTTTAACTTTCCATTTCCCTCAGTCAAGACGGACCTAAATTTTATTCCAGGCTTTCTTCACTTGATGTAGGTTACTTGTACCATTTTTTTTTCCCAAAAAAGAAAAGTCAAAAATCACTTCCTACATTTCAAAACACGGTCGATCTCCGTTAAAAAGAAGTCTCGTTGGATCACGTGATGGGATTTCTCAACATATTTTCACGCGGTATTACGAGATTCCACAGTAATAAAGCGAAGTGAAATGAAAAGTGGCGGCTGTGTGATCGAAGATTCCAGGATATGACCTAGTAAAGGACGTTAGCTGGAGGCCGAGTTCGGTAATCTTGCGCGTAGTTACTAAATGGGTAGGTTTTGTGTTTTTACGACTAACGGTCCTACCCTGTTTTATTTCTTTGCCGAATTGTGAAATGGGCAAAGTCTTAATTATAAAAAAAAAATAAGGGGAAGTGAATGAGGTGCTGTATTTTTTTATGATAGGAGGGGTATCTAGAAGTTGGTTTACAGATGAGTAACGAAGTAGGAATGTCTAACTTCTTATCTAACGATGAAGGTTTTCTCTTTGAAAAAAAGGTAAAAAGTTATAATAGCCTCCCAACAAAGTAAGGGAAATGAAGAAATAAAGCTTTGCAATATTGAAAAGAAACGAGAAAAATTTAAATTTGAAATTTAGCTTTTTTCCCTTTTCGTTCTGTTTTTAAAAACACGTAATACAAGGTCAGGCTATTAATTTCCAGGACTGACGTAACTGTAGGAGAACGAAAAGCCGGAAGATGGCGCTAATGATTGCATATTGAAGAGCGTTTTCTTGTGCATGTGCAGTGCAATCGGCGCCATTCTGAAGTAAGTGGTTCTCGTGGAAAGGCGCATTAAAACGTAGCTCTTAAATTCCTATTGTCGAAGTGAAAATGGAGCAAAGAATTGAAATTAAATTTTGCTTCAAATTGGGTATCCTATCCAGGTACGCAGGGTCAGTATCAGCGTTGTCGATAAGTTCGCCACATGCGTCCAGTCTCAATTCCTTTTGTTCGTCCCTTAAATGGTGAGGAACAAATCTTGCGTTTGCCTAGGTCTTGTGTCAAAATTCGCTGAACCATCTCTTTGTCCATGTTCAATTCATTGGAGAGTACTCGAATAGTCAATCGACGATCACATTTCACCATATCACGAACTTTTTCAATTGCTTCAGGCGTGCGTATGGACTGCGGCCGACCTGTGTGTGGATCATCTTCGAAGCTTTCGCGCCAGTTCATAAAGCATTTAAACCATTCAAAAGTTCTTGAGCGGGATAATGCTTCCTCGCTATAAACTTGTTTTAACATTTCGTAGGTTTCCGCAGCTGTCTTGCCCAATTTGAAACAAAATTTAATGTTAATTCTTTGCTCCATTTTCACTTCGACAACAGGAATTTAAGAGCTACGTTTTAATGCGCCTTTCTACGAGAACCACTTACTTCAGAATGGCGCCGATTGCACTGCACATGCGCAAGAAAACGCTCTTCAATATGCAATCTTTAGCGCCATCTTCCGCCTTTTCGTTCTCCTACAGTTACGTCAGTCCTGGAAATTAATAGCCGGACCTTGTATATACAAAATCAGTGGTAGAAGTGGGGGAGGGGGAGAGTAGGGGGATGCCCAAAAGTTGGTGACAAGTACTTTTTAAATAAATCGCCCTAGTCTAAATCCTTTCCTTATTACGAGCATTTTTCCAATTTATACTTATTCCCTATCTCTAATATAACAGAAATAACCCATGGGATAACCATTTTGAGATCTCCTGAGATCTTGAAACGTTTGGTAGGATTTTTTTAGGAAGAATGCCCAAACACGTCGAGTCTCAATGTGACGTGCGTCATCGTCGTTAATTAAGCATGACGACAATGTGAAAGAAAATCTATTCGCGTGACCAAATCTCTTGGGCGTATCGTCTACAAACCCATCACTTTCCCCGTTTTCCCAAAGTAAAGCACGGAAGAAGCCGATAACAAATCGGTGACCGTGTTTCCCTTTCGAAAGACCGCATTCCAATCGTCTCTCTTCACTTCGCATTACTTTAGAAATAAATTCATAAAAAAAATCGTTTGGCGAAACGCGATGTGATTTAACTTTGACGTAATATTTTGAGAACGTTGGTTTGGCTCTCAAGGTTATTCTTACTTTCAGTTATCCAAATGTTTTAACTTAAGGTGATGAAAGTGTTGAATTCGGTAAAAAAAATATTATTAGTAATATTATTTTGCATTTCTAAAGGTTTAGGAACGTTCCGAATAAAAAAGCAGTGCCCCAGAAAAAAATAAGTCAATGTGTATGTCTGGTGGTCAGTGGATTTAGTAACGATGTTAAACTTTTGTAAATGAGTCACGATGATCATGAGACCTGTCATTAAGGCTTTCGTCAAAACATCAATTAAACAAAAAAAAAAAATCTTAAAATATTCAGAATGTGGAACACAATAAAGCCTTACTGCCCATTGATCCAGAACTATGGAAATGAATTCTCGAACTAAAAAATTGTTCATAACAATACTAAACTTCCGCGATTTCGACATCACACTCTTACGGAATCAAAAATAGGGTTATTCTTTCTAAAAGGGGAATTTTCCAATATCCGATTTCAAATGCAGCTAGAACACAGAAAATACATATAACCAAATCTGAAAACAATTGATGTATAACCAAGCTCTAACGATTTAAACTAAGTATTCTTACGTTGTTCAAAAGGGTTAAAATGTTGCAAATATGATATATGTATATTTATGTCCTTCAATAAATCCACGACGTCAAAGCATTCCTAAAATACATGGGTATTCCAGCTGACAAACAATATTAAAATTTAGACTGGCCCATGCATGAGTAGTCCAAGACATATTCAAATAACTACAGTCATTTTTTTTTTTTTTTTTTTTTAATTATAATATAAATTTTATAAGAAAATTATATTAACGCACTTTAAATAAACGTTTATTAATTTATGAATAAATAGAAATTTATTAATAAAACAACAGTTACCTGTGAGCCAAAATTCTGACAGTTTCCAGAAGTATTTCAGCTGATATGGCTACTTGATTGACTTTTGGATATACGGAAGAAAGCTCCTTGACTTCATGTGGAACTTCCTCACCTAAATTAGAATATTTTATAAAAATAGAGAATAAAAGAAGTGAAAATAAATAATTTTTTCATCAAAGGCATATGCATTCAAAATATCAGATACCATTAAATAGAAATTGAAACTTTTTGTGCCACATTAATTACTTAAATGTAGAGAAACCAAGAATAATGAAATAATCTATAAATGATGCAGGGAGCAGAAGGTCTACGCCGGATTAAAAAAAATTAGGCCGAAATTTTTATACCGATTGATACGTGCATTTTAATTGATATACAAATAATAAAAATAATAAATAATAATAATGATGATAATAATAATAATAACGATGATGATGAAAATGGCGATAATAATAATAATAATAATAATAATGATGATGATGATGATAATAATAATAATAATAATAATAATAATGATAATAATAATAATAATAATAATAATAATAATAATAATAAAAATAATAATAATAATAATAATAATAATAATAATAATAATAATAATAATAATAATAATAATAATAATAATAATAATAATAATAATAATAATAATAATAATAATAATAATAATAATAATAATAATAATAATAATAATGATAATGATGACAATAATAATAATAATAATAATAATAATAATAATAATAATAATAATAATAATAATAATAATAATAATAATAATAATAATAATAATAATAATAATAATAATAATAATAATAATAATAATAATAATGATTTGTGAAACACATGCTGTCGTGCCATTCAAATTTTTAATATGAATTACAGATGGTTTCTTATACCAGATCACGACATTGGAACTCGGAAAATCATTATAACAGATGATGTGTCGTATTTTAGAGTACATGTTGAAAAAACGTAGCGAGAACTGAATTGTAGACTTTGCATACTTAAGGCTACAAAAGGAGCATACATTGATTTTTACCAAGTTAATTGTTATTAAAAAAATCAGGTTCTGTAACAACTAATCAACAAAAAATTGCAATGTTTCGAACTGTATAATAATTTTCACGCAATAGTAAATGTAATACGAACAATACTTCCTGCTCATATTGTATATTTGATATAATTAATGCGAACAATTGTATTCAACTTAATTTAGCTTATAAAATTAATGTGTATTAAAATTAAATTTAATTAGCTTTTTCCTACTTTCAAACTAATTCTGACTTTCAAAACACAATTCTATAAAAATTTGCTAATTAAGTTCAATTTACAACTCTAGTTGGTTTTCTGCAGCAAATCAGTGTGCATCATTAACAATTCAATTTAAAATTCGAAATAAATTTCAAATTGAGTTTTGACTAGAGTCATAAAAACTTAGTTAGGTAATAAAATTTCAAATTTCATTTCATTCAGCTGTGTTATTTATCTATTACTTGTTAAATGTATATAAAAAAAAAATTCGATTATAGTTTCAAAATAAAAGAGAAATAAAATTACAATGTTTACTGGTACCTAATTGAGAACATTATAGTCAAAAAAATTTTCATTGCAACTAATTTTCAAGAATGATTCAGGATTCCCTCGGATTGATTGGAAGGTTACTGGCATGGGGGAGGGGGGGATTTATTGGAAGGTCACTGGCACGTGGAGACTAGAATGCCAAATTTACGTTTTCGCTTTGCGGCAATCAGAACAATCCGGATATTAAGCAATCCGGTGTTACTCCGCCAGTCGGACATCACGGAAGATGAGACTTGATGAGCCAACTACAGGAAAGTATTTGGTCTTTTCGAGCTGCCAGATGCTGGTGAACCGGTGACACTTCCCCCATTAGCACAAATACGCTGGTTAATATCACTCAACACTGGCCAATCCCAATGTGGCCGTTGCTACCCTGGCCAATCTCGTCCAGTGCAGGGTAAAATATACTGGAAGTTTTGAAATGATGATGCAGAGTTTTGAAATTGAAATATAAAAATGAATTGATTGTTATAAGAAAGGACGGAGGAATATAAAATATGTTTTATGATGGTTTTTACATGTTATACATGTAATTTGGAACGATGCTCGAATTTCGGCATGGATTGGCCAATATTCCAAGAACCCATGGTTCTGATATTGGCCAATACTGCTGTGCTACTTGGGTTCAGTGACTGGCATGGAAAACTTTAAAGGTTCTAATGTAAATTTTCCATTCGCACGGTGGCATCGATTGACTGTTAACTTAACTGGCAAGTCGATTAGTAATTGGTAAAGTGTAAATCAGCCTTTAAATTATCGTTTTCCACTACGCAGACCTCGGGGAACATGCGACCTACGACAGTCTTTTCTGCGGCTCATCGGCAAGACAAATATTCAAAAATCAAAAGCTCGGGGTTGACTTTTTGTTTACGTAATTTTAATTTGTTCTAAGTAGTATATGTTTGCTATATAGAATTATAGCCAGTGTTCCATACAATATGTTAGTAGCACATTTTTAATAAATTTATATAAATTAAAAATAATATGTGTAAGTGCCTATTAGTCATTAATTAAAACCATATTGATTGTGCATTCTCTGCTTCCGTCCATGCTTGTTTGAAAAAGGAAGTTGTACTCATTATCTTTCGAAATTAGGAATCATCTTCATGTATCTCAAATTGAAAGACTCATTCATGAATGAGTCTTTCATTCATGACTGAGTCTTTCATTCATGAAATGACTGAGTCTTTCATTCATGAATGAGTCTTTCAAATCATAGAGTTTTACAGAGAACTTTTCAAATTAAATCCGAGCTTCCCAGTAGAAGCTACCGTTAGGTTATAGTAAATTTAAAAATATAATTAGAAATTTAAATTGCACCTTTTGTGGAAATTTTATCAAGGGAAAATTACAATGGATAATACTAGGAATAGGTTTCTACATTAGCCAGATGAAATTGAAAATTTTGATGTTTCGAAAAGACAATATCTCAGAGTCCAGTAATGTTTATTGACATGAAACCCACTTTCTTAGCAAGTTAGTTTAATCAATTATAAGAACATTAATAGCTTAAGAGGAAACATCTAGTCATCCTAATACGGTTGAATACTATAAAGAATTCTAGTGGACATTGACATACACTTTCTTCGATATCTCAAAATTTAGCTTTCGCATTAAGAGAAAAATTATATTTTGTATGATTTTCCATTCTAAAATTTCAATTTATTGCAGTTCTCCTTAAATGAAATGAATTTTTCATGAACATAAATCTAATACCAGGGAATTAAGCAGAAGAAAATTTGGGTTATTTTAAGGATCCTTCACAAAAGATTCCATAATTAACAAAAGGACCCTTCACAAAATTCCTAAACCAAAAAAAGGACCCTTCACAAAATTCCATGTGCAACAAAAGGACCCTTCACAAAATTCCATAATCAACAAAAGGACCTTTCACAAAATTCCATAATCAACAAAACGAACCTTCACAAAATTCCATGTGCAACAAACTGACCTTTCACAAAATTCCAAGTCAAAAAAACGGAACCTCCATAATATTTCCAGTTTGAAAACGGACCAATTACAAAATTACTAAGTTTATTTTATGCCAAAAGGAGAAAACGGCTTGCTTGCCCACATGTTTGTTTTAAGAATGTGACGTCATGAACACCAAACCACATGCTCAAAATATATAAAATTGAAAACTTTTCACAAAATTAATATATCGTCACAAAAATAGAACCCTGTAAAAAAAAACCTGGATAGACCCCTGATTACTGTAAGTCAGTATTAAAATCTGCGACCCACGTGTGATCTCAAAGAACACGTTGAAGGGTCTTTTACAATATTTAGTGGCGAACGCTGTTTTAAGCAATGCACAAAATTTCCTCCAACCCGTTTTGAATATTTTAAGAATTCAATCCATAATAAACAATAGGCAAAATGCTCAAATGCTTCTAATTTGATGTTACAAAACACTGAAACAATTTTAAGATAGTTTGTTTATAGTAATTTTTTTTATTTGGGTTTTGAATTTAATCTAAAGTTAACTTATATATATTTGCAGATATGATTATATTAATACTTAAAACCTAAATCTCAATAACACCAAACGCTATTCTAGATTAAAACAGTATCTTTTTAAACTGAATTAATAAGTCGCGATTTGTTTAATATAAGAGGAATTTTGAATAAGAATTTGAATACGATTATAAAATATTTTTATTTGGTACAAACTATATACAAAGCTTCTTATAAGAAAAGATTGCTTAAACCTGTTAAATATCTAAAATATAAACGTCATTCAGGACGAATTCTTTACTTCAAACAATTTTGGAATTTAAATATTTGTATCCACTCCACTAACTTTCAACTATGTTTAAAATAAAAAACAAATTACAACAACTATACCCAGTTCAATCCCATTTTACTTTTGAGTGCCTCAAAGTATACATACCATCCACCAATTAAAAGGAAATAGGAAAAGAATCACAAAAGTGATAAATATAAACATTTGCATTATTTCTTGTTGAATTAAAAAAAAAAAAAAAAAAAAAAAAAAAAAAAACGATTTTATCAGTAGCTTACACATAAAAATAATGTCCGAAATCTTCTTAGACAGGCGTCCAGATTTATTATTAAGATTTTTTTTTTTTTTTTAATTCCACCATTTTCCGCATTTCCTTACAAATTTTTACCCATTTGTTAAAATAAAAAATAAAGCATGCATTCATTAATTTAAGAAACTTGAGGTGATTTTCTATTCTAAAAACTATTTTCTACAGCTTAAGGGGACGTTGGCGTGACAAAACAATAAGAGATTTGGATCGTCATTCCAGACGAACTAAATAACTTTTCTGCCACGGAAGTTGTCATGTACTTAAATTAGTTTTTTTTTTTTTTTTACAAATGTTGTTATACAAGCTAGAAACCGAAATGTTGCTACAGGTAGGTTTTGTCGTATTTGGTCTGTCCTAAGGGGAATATGTCAAACATTTTAACTAATTTGAATGACATCATTGTTATTACATACTTTAGAAACAACGTTCGGATTTGTATAATTTAAAAACGTTCATTCAAATGGACCATAGCTTTCATTCAGAAAACTTTGTTAAAAGTGTTTATATATTTATCACTTCCTACTTTTTAATATCAAAACAGATTTCTTATAAATATTGTTCATTTTAAATTATTCAAACAGGTTACTTGGTTTGTTGCATTAAATATTTTCTGGCACAAGAGGTACTATGAGGTTATACTGCAACGGAGAAATTGTTATAAAAATATCTTAGACAAGATGAAGGAGTAATCCTGCTTATAGAACTTACCAGTGAAAACTGTCACGCATTTATGACTCAAACGTTAGAAAACTAAGAAAATCCACCATATAGCCTAGCAAAAGACCCGAACTGTCACAATTGCTGCCAAGTAGGGGGCGAAATTTATGATTGCTCTGTTGTCCGAGACACCCAGTCCTTTAAAAGGGCAAATTAAACAAAAATTTCGTTTGTCCTTTGGGAAACCGGAAATTTTATTT
The DNA here is from genome assembly GCA_963978545.1 of Linyphia triangularis. Taxonomy (NCBI): domain Eukaryota; kingdom Metazoa; phylum Arthropoda; class Arachnida; order Araneae; family Linyphiidae; genus Linyphia; species Linyphia triangularis. Next base: position 22,898,503 of record OZ021726.1, on the reverse strand, counting down.
TTATTTTATGAACGCTTCTTTTGATAATTAAGATAAAATTAATCAATTGGATTACGAGAATTTATTTTATCTGCACATTGACCAACTTAACTTATCCGTGGTGAGAAACTGAAAGTGTATCCGTCAATCACGTTTCTTTTCTTACCGTTGACTATGCAGGTAAATATTTAAATAATGCCTTTAAATGTTTTATAAGTCAATTTCTTTAAGTTTATAGTAGCAGTAAAAGGAATTTCCAGTTTTCATTTACTGTAACATTGACAAATTTACGGGCAACAAAATTTACTTGTGGACAACCAAGATCACTTATAGCAATTAAAAATTCACAAGATTCGACCCTTGCTGCCAAGTCTACTTATTTTTAAAGCAGGTACCATAAGGCACTTCATGTATACAATGTGCTTATCCAACTCCGAGCCATGGCTTGATGTGAATTCGTTTCTATAAACTTATTTTACTGAAGGACAGGGAAAAGGTCAAGGATGTCAGTGAATACCCTCCAGGAGAACTTTAAAGAGGAAAATCTCCTATGAAATAACTCAAAGATGCTGAAAATAGTTTTATAATATGTTGGAATGAAAACACTCACCAAATTTTCTTCGAGCTTCGTGCAGCGCTCTGTTGATGTCTTCATACCGAATGCAAGTTTGGTCAATGTTTTCATTTTGCCAACTGTGTGGAGAGAAAAAATAGCTTTAAAACAAAAACTCGAAATTAAAATTGGGTAAAGATAATTCTTATAAAATGATTTCACTAACAGATAAACAACGTTACAAAAATACCAAAATGAGACGGTTTATTGGTTGGTTATTTTCAGATTATCTGGCGCCGTCAGCAACCCGAGGGCTTTATGCGCCTAAACATTCGTTATTTGACAAGCCAACATACAATTACAAACACCCATGCCTTACAAGGGACTCGAATCCGAATCCTCTTGGTCTAGAAGTTAGTAAACTAACCACTATACCGTTTGGTCGGCATGAAATGGTTTAATTTCAGGTGCGATAACAATAATTTTATTAATTGAATTCAGAACTCGGATGGTAAAATTATAATTGGCTTCTTTTTCAAATGTTTTTTTAGCCTTATAGAATATGATAAAAAGTTTCTACTATAAAAAAAAATTTAAAAAAAAAAAAAAAAGTGAGAAAAACGTATTTGTCTCAAAAAATCATTGTGAAAATTTTACATATACTTTGTTAAACTTATTCTTCAATTATATTTGTGTAAAAAGATCCCATTTTCAGATTTGTTAATTAATTGATTCATGATACATTTGAAACGAATCACATATTTTTTTATTAACAATCAGAGCTGCATTTGCAACGGATAATTACTCAATTAAATTTTTAACACAGTATAATTGATTGATAATGATAAGTTTAACTGGCATGCAATTATATATTCATATTGCACAAGAAAAAAAACTGTTATTCCATATCACAAAAAGTTATCTAAAATTAAATGTGAAACCTACACAATTTATTTAGTTGATTGAACATTATTGTGTTCTATAATTTTGTTGAATATTTGTTATTTGGTCAAACGAATATGTAAACATTATTGAAAGTTTGTTTGTTTGTTTGTTTGTTTTCTGTATGTAATAATAATAATCTCTTATTGCTCTCAGTTTCATTTTGCAAACATATATCTTTGATTAGGTGAAAATAGACATGTTTTTTGCAACAACAATTTGCAATATTTGGATATTTTCACACAAATTCATTGCTTTGAACTATTTTGCTCTTTGATTGAATAATATTTGTATGAATACACTTTGTTGAGTTTAATAGTAACATTGATTGAGATACACGTTTAAATATCGTATTATCAATAGTATATAATTGGTGTTTTATTTAAAGATGGTATTTGAGGGCAGACCAAAATTGCTTTAATTATTGCAAAAACTATTAAACCAACTTTAATCAAAATTCAATATTCATGCTTTTTCATATGAATTATTATATGTAGAGAGATATTTATTATGTATTGTGTCTGTGGGAAAGGGAGTGAAAAATGTTGAGCATTCAAGTAAAGTTTGTATTCTAACAATCTGTTTACCATTTGTAAAGATAAGGGCATTCGATTGTAGTTACCTGTTCCAACACCTTTTATGTTTTTAGGTACTTCATGTATTTTTCTAGAAAATTTATGTACATTGTTTAAGTTCGAATTGTTTCGATTTTATTTCTTTTGCGACAAACTTTTATTAATTTTTTTTTTTTTTTAATATTTTGAATATTAAGTGTGCTGTAGCCTATTGTAGATAGAATTTGCAAACAATGCATTTGTGTAATATTTCAGTTCTTTTATTTGATAAGGGGAATCTTCAATTTGGCAATAATTTTCTTGATGGATACTGAATATTTAAAATAAAATAATTTGTTTGTATTAATGAATTTATATGTATTTTATAGTTTACTTATGATTAAAGTTAATTAGTATAACTGAAATAATTTTGAAGAAAGATCAAACTTTTGTATTGGCCTACACCTACAGAGCATTTTCATGATTACAGAAAGCTTAATTTGATAAAAAAGTTGAATGTAACTTTATTATACAACATATTTAAGTGAACAAAATCAAAAAATGTTTTTACCACAATGTCCTTCTTCACTTTAGTGTATAATACTGAAAATACGTCAATTTAAAACTCACAGTTCACACTTTTAACGTGCAGAAATTTTTTTTCCCAATTTTTGAACATAATTCCGTGAAATACAATTTAATGTTTAAAGCGCTTTTTTTTTTTTTTTTTTTTTTTTATTAATTTTGAACTTTTTACATTTTATAACATGTTTTGTTGAACTTTTTAGAAAACTCAGTAGATTTAGTAGTTTTTCTTTTGCTTACTAATGTAATATAATACCAAATTATCTTTAATGACTCCTCACCCGTATTAATAAAGAGTATTATTAAATCTAGACCATTGATATGCTGATTATTATAATTTTTATTTGCATATACTGGTGCCCCCGTGGTTGATATTATCATCTTCTTCCATATTTCACAATGGCCCAATATGTATTCTGTCAAATAACTCCAATTAATTTCATTAGGTGGATTTTTAGCACACGTGCTCATTTTAGAAAAAGGTTTTAGCCTATTTAGACCTTGAGATAAAGCATTGTTGTACAAAAGGCTTATTTTAAAAATGTTAAGGAAAACTGAATTTCTGTATGGTTTCATTAAACTTTTTTTTTATATAGTTCAAGATCGTGAGGCTCGATTTCTATTTAGACTTAGTAAGTTTATAAGTTAAGAAACACTTTCCACTATATGCTAATAGTATTCTATAGAATTTTTTATTCATATAATTTGGATTATAAAATGGTATAGTTGCACTTATCACAGAGAATCGGTCGGCTATATTCAAATAGTAGGTCCAACAAATTTTTAAAATTGAGTTTTGGCATTGATAGATTCATCTCACAAATATTTAATTAACTTTAGTTATTTTACTCCAATATATTAATTATTTCCTAAGTTATACGAAAAACAGTCACTCCATAGTTATGCTCTCTACACTGATGTTTAGACTCAGAAAATTCTGAAAGTTAAATGCATAATAACGATTAAATGCGTCCATAGTATTTGTATAAATCCATCCAATTTTTCTTCAAAACTACTTTTTAAATTTTGCACAATTTCAGTCCCCTTTACTACAAATTTCAAAGTAACTACGTCGAGTTAATTGAACTTAAATGTGTTGACTAAATAAGTTTCATCTGCTGAAAATATACTTTAGGGAATCAGGCAGTATCATTTTAAACATTCTTATAAAATATTGTGTTGCGTTGTATAGAGTACGTGCATTATATGAAGGTTTCAATCAACTTTGTCAAATTCAATACTTTTTGTAATTTTGCAACTTTAAATATCTTATCTATGCTACAATAAAGAATTATAATTTTAGTAGACAACATTTAAATACAGGCATAGGACAGTTTTTGTCTGAGAAATACAGTTTCAGTGGTTCTTTAATACGGTTGGTTGGAGTTTAACGTCGCAAAGGCAACACATGGGCCATACTGCACCAATCTTTAATACGGACAACCGGTAGTTCGTGAATAGTTTCTAGGTGATCTATAAAACATGTAAATATAATCAAAAGACAACACTTTTTTACTGCATTTTATAAATAATAACTATTAGATAAACTTCAATAAATATTCAATATCCACGCTTTTTCGCTTCGATAACGATACGTAGAGTAATATTTATTGTGTATGGTGTCTGTGTGAAAGTGAGTGAATTAATATAAGTTGTTAATTCAGTGTTTCTAGAAATTTTTTATCAAACAAAATCGATTACTCTATTAGTTTACACTTAGTTGTTTATGGAAAAGAAAACTTTAATAACCACTGCATAGAAAAGAATTAACTTAAAAGACTGAAAAAAAAATATTCGGTGTAGCATAAGTAAAATTTGGCAACTTCCCTGCTAAGAACGACGTATCGTCAATTGAAGCAAGGCCACCTTAACACCAAAAATAGTTTAAAATATACACAATAAACATTTAATTATTGAAATTATAGGTAGTATAGGTACTCTAAATATATATAGATAGGCAATTATCCTATGACAAGATCATTCAGCACAGCATAGATTCTGAAACTAAAGTCACCAAACGACAATTTTTGTGCGTGTGTTCTTACCTTGGAACGAATTCCGAGAGGTAGCTTAGGCCTGCATCTAGCGACCTTTTGAAAGGTGGTCCCCCTTTGCTCTGTTTGAGTACTAGGGCACATTCTGGGGAGTAGTCTATATTGAAGGGGTATGGCTGGTCATAGGAGGACGCCACACTGACTGCTAGTAGCAGCCACGTCCATGGCAGGACACTGTGGAAAAGAAATGAATTTAAGTATCCTAAGTTTATCTATGTTTAATAGGAATTTCAAATACATATTTTTCTTACAAATTACTAAGATAAATTACATTTAGATAATTAGTGGGGTTACTGATGTAATGTAGAAATATAATATATAAAAACTTTAGAAACGTTATTGGTTTACCTGTTGGCAGTGCTGTAAGAATGAAATGATAGAATGAAAAATAGTTTAAAAAAAACACAATCGATCGAATATTTAACTTATTTTGTATGTTTAAAGGATAGCTGAAATAAGCTTAACATAAGTTGTTTTTTTTCCAAGTGAAAATTATTTTCTGACTTTTGTAATGGATTTGAAAGGGTGCCAAGAAAATGTATCTTTTCAAGTATTAATTAAATACATATTTTTAATACAAACATATCCAGAAAAAGAACTTTATGTTAATTAATACACTGTAAGATAAAATGCGTAAAGTATTTTATGTTATAGCTACAAACAAGTTTAATCATTTTTAGGATGCTGGTAAAATCAATTTCAACCCAGCTCAAGAAGTTTATAATAAAAAATTAATAGACAATTTCTATACCATCCATTCACCATATTCAAGTTCTAATTTACATATTTTTTTTTTTTTTTTTTTTTTTTTTTTTTACGAAATAGGATCGAAGCATTAGACAATTAAATTAAGTTATTCCGAATAACTTTCAATATTAATCTTATTTTAAATAGTTTGATTTATGATAATTTTTAATGGGTGTTTATTTCTTAAAAACAAACATATTATATTTGAATCATTTAGGAAAACACTGAAACATTTTACCCATAAGAGATACCTCATAGTCAAAATTTTACCAGTATTACATTGTTGAAAATAATTAAATTTCTTTTAAGCTTTTCAGATGCAAATAATGTATTTTATAGGTATATCGTACAAATTTCAAAACATTTTGCAACTGTCAAAATACATCAATAGATTGAACGTATCATATTTATTTAATTTGTTACAAGTTTACAATAGCAGTAAATCAAAGCATAAATCTGGCAGATATAGAATCATTTATATCTGTCAGAATATCTAAAAAAGTATATAAATTATTCAATTTAACTACTCCTTCCTTTCACAGATGCAGATTAGTACAAGAAAAAAAAAAGCTAAATAATATCTTTATAATCGAAACAAAGGATCCCTAGTCTCTCGGAAAGGTGAGTAAGACCATTTTTTATTAATTTCCTATCTGCCTCAAAACAAGAAGTGATGACAATTGAATAAATTTCCACAGCAACTCATATCAAGGTATACCATTCATTCGCCTAACAAGGATACGAAACAAAAAACGCAAGACATGTTCTGTTCATTTTTCAAACCGACTGCTACCGTCAGCGATGTCGTTTATCATCTCTGTTTAATTTGCATTGCTACTGCTTCTCAAGAATAATGGAAAGAATGAATGTGCTGGTGATGTAACTGTTTTTTTAAGGTAGCCACCCAATGTAGTGTCCAGTGGGGATGCATATCATTAACATAAGCAAGTAGAGGCTGATTTGACTTCTAACTTTGTATTTCGCAGTCAATGTCCGGAGTCTCTTGCCCTCAGGTCTACCCAGAGATAAAAACGAGTGGACCCAATGAATTGATCTAGGAGTCGAAAACATCAATCAAAATAAATATCGATACTATATCGTTGCATAGAAAAAAATATCAATAAAATATCAATATATCGATACATGATTTTTTTATTTTTTTTATTTGATTTTCAATTTTGCATGAAACAAAGTTTTTCGGGGACTTCTACTTTTCATGATTGCTTTTTTTAAAGGTGACTACTTTTTCAACTGAAATGGATCTATTACAAAAAAAAAAAAAAACATTTATATTTTCGCTTAATTGGTGCAGTGATTTTAAGAAAAAATTTAGATAATTTTCAATAGCTTTTACGTGTATGGCAAAATATTGAATATTGGTGACATTTTAACTGTCTCTCAGCCAAGTTCAAACTTTAGTTTTGAAGTTTTTGAAAAGTGAATAAAGAAAATCGAAAAAACACATGGAACTACAAAAAAATCATCAAAAAACAAAAAATGTTTGAAAATATCGATATATCGGTGACTTTTATCGATATTTTTAATATCAATATTTTTTTTTAGAAATATCGATAAAAATATCGTCGTATCAATATATTGCCGACCTCTAGATTGATCCCGTGATTTTTAGGGGACAACTAAGAACCAGTACAATTTTTTTTTGATAAAAAATGTCGACTATTTTGGATTTTGGTGTGAAATGAAATGAAAAGCTCTATCCCACTTGCGAACTCTAGCCATACTTCAATTGGCGCATTTGAAATGGAATGTTTTTCTTAGAGGATATATTGATGTGGATTTTAGATTGGATACTTATTAAGCGAAATGGCAGAGTATACCAAAAGATATTACTTCATTTTAAATAGAAACATCTAAATAAAACAGTTACTCAGTGGAGATCGAAAGAGCTGGAATGTTTATTGGGCACACTGCAAATTTAAATGTCTTGAAATAAGACGAATAAGTCGCATTGGATTCAGATACCAAATAGAGTTTTAATTTTTAAGGTATTTGTGATGTTTGATATTTGGGCTATTTCAGGCAGTTTAAATATCTGAATGGGTTGGTTATCCTTATTCACACTGGTAAAGATTTCGAACTATTAGGAATTAAATCTTTTCCAGTGTGATATACACTATGATGATGCTACTCCTTATTGAACACATTTCCCCTCTCTCTGGAATTTAAACACACACTTAAACTATTCTTGTTTTAAATTTTGCATAATACAGCCTCAGACAACATTTGGCGTCTGAATCAAATGCCACTTTTGTGTTTTATAATTTCAATTTGCAGTGCAGTCCATAAAATTCAGATTGATTTTGAGATTTTTTTGAACGATCCAAAAGCATAAAAATAGTTTCAATCTCTTGTGAACAAAGTTTTACTATTTGTTCAGTTTAATAGATTATTAGATACAATAGGAAAAACCAGGAACTACTTCGTGAAAAATGAATAAAGCATGTATACAAAGAAGTAATCGACCGCAATCCTTAAGAAAACACTTCAGAAACAAAATAAGGCAATCGCATTGCCTATTTGGTCCAAGCCAAAAAAATCTTTAGTTTTCTCTGATTTTCCTCTACAGTTGGATATATTCAACTCAATTTTTTTTTTTTTTTAAGACTAGTAAAATTTCCACTTTTGGTTAAAATGGCTACACTATATGTTAATCAAATAAGGGTTTTTGGCTTAGGCATTGAACAGCAGAACATAAAATTACTGTTGAAATAATATGAAAATAAAGGCAAAATGGGGTAAAAGTTAATAAAAAAGTAGTACAATATACCAGAGTTCGTATTTTAAGTTGTAGATAAATATTATTCTTCTAATCATATCCTTCACTGAGATTGATCACATCTGGTTGGATATTATCTTATCATTTTTCTAGAGATCTTTCTAAAGCAACAAACCTTGAAAGATTTAACTACACTTGCTAATTTAGTTTACAATTATCGGACAATTTTTAAAATGAATATAATTTTATGTCCGCAGAATATTACAAAGTATTTTAATATCTACAAATTTAAATTACAGTTCCGTTTTAATGGAAAAATCACTTAGATAACGCTGATATTATTATATTTCTTAAAAACCTAACACAAGTAAGGCTACTTGATTTATACTTTTCTTTTATTAAATGAAAAAGATATTATCTTTTGAGGGTACGCTACTAGTAGAATTTTACAAATTACATTTGTCTCCTTTTAATGCATAGTTGGTGGAGGAGTGAGTTGTAAAAAAAAAAATATTTTGTTTACTACTTTTTGTTGTTGACATAAAGAGTGTTTTGGAATCTGATGACTTAGATTCCAGACAGTTTTCTTTTGGGCGGATCGTTGAATAGCAAAAGAAAACCAAATTGCTGTTTCTTGAGGTTGGAATGAAAAACAAGAAGCGCATAAAAACAATGATTATTGCACAGAATTACTAACACTAAATAAACGTAACATTAAATAAAACACCAACTTGACACAAACAACACAAGCATTCGGAGCAAGTTTTTCCGTTGAGGAAAATACTAGCTGTCAATCTGACTGGCAAAGAAAATAGCACCTAAAAGATGTGGAGCAAAAAGAAGAAAGGTATTTGGAGTAAATAACGTATTATAAATAATTCAATGGTAGAGAAATGGTCAATGTAACATTTGTGATTTCTTTTAAATACTGCAGATAATTACTCTGAGTTTGAGTTTATTATTGTTAATTAGAATTTAAATCCTCCCCTTGCAAAATGATGCTTTATTTGTAATAACACCTCATTTGGATGTATTTTTAATAATTTTTTGAAAATAAAATTGGGAACCATTAGTGAAAGTAAAGTTTTCTTTAAAATTAATTTTTCCCAAAACCACATTTTTCATTACTTATGTACCTTATTTGTAATAATACCTCATTTGGATGTATTTTCAATAATTTTTTGAAAATAAAATTGGGAACTATTAGTGTAAGGAAAGTTTTCTTCAAAATGCATTTTTCTCAAGACTACATTTTTCATTATTTATGTACCTTATTTGTAATAATACTTCCTTTGGATGTATTTTCAATAACTTTTTGAAAATAAAATTGGGAACTATTAGAGGAAGTAAAGTTTTCTTTAAAATGCATTTTCTCACGACTACATTTTTCATTACTTATATACCTTATTTGTAATAATCATTTGGATGTATTTTTAATAATTTTTTGAAAATAAAATTGGGAACTATTAGTGTAAGTAAAGTTTTCTTTAAAATGCGTTTTTCTCAAGACTACATTTTTTATTACTCATGTACCTTTTTCTCAGAAACTGTACAAATTATCTACCTGAAATATTTTTCATAATATTTTTTAAAAAAATAATAATATTGTGTCTGCTCAATGCACCTTTTATCTATATGTATATTGCTAAAGTGGGAAAGTATTTTTTAAAAAAAAAAAAAAAAAAATGATTTTAACAAATTTGAGCGACTTTCATGATAATTCATTTAAAAAATGAATTACAATTAAAAACCAACTTCAAGTGTCTGCTAAATGCACTTGAAAAGATTTTGACTTCCATATCAAGTACTTTCAGAGAAAAAAGTACATGAAATATGTTAAATTTAGATTACCAATATGAAGGGTACTGACAACCCTTAATCAGCTTTTAAGTAAAAATTCTTTATTTCTGGTTCAAGTCAAAACTTATGGGAGGAGATTTAAAAATGATGTTTGAGTTAAATACAAAACTTGTGAACATGATTTTATTTCTTGAGAATAATAAAACAGACAAATATAACTACATTGCGGATAAGTAAGTATTTAATTAACTATAACAACGATATTGATCTATATTAGAGATTACATTTTATCACTTGATTTTACAGTGTTATGAGATATTTAAATGTTTAGATATAGTCATCAAGAGTAGGAATTTGAGTACAAAAACTTCGAGTAAATGAAATTAAATACAGCAATAAACCCAATGAATCCAAATGAATCCAAAATACTTTATGCGTAATTTTTTTACACTTAAAATAATTTTTTTAAACTAAGGAATCTATATCTTCCTTTTTTTTTTTTTTTATTACAAGTTATAGTCAAATATAGAAAATTTATTTAAAGTAACAATTAACAGTAGCTTATTGATATTTTTCATTTTCACCTAAAATGTACAAAAATGTCATTATCCTGCAAGAAAAACTACTAGCAATCAAATACAAGGTAACCTTAAATATGCGACAACAGTTAGAGTTGACTAGATGATATTCTAGTGAACGTTTATTTATAAAATGCATTAGTATTTAGACTATGAGAAAATTATATCTGAAGAAATTAACTAGAATTAGATAAAATTTTCACCACCAGATAGAAATACAGTAGACTTATACAGAAAGCAACATAACAGGATGAGTCTCATCGAGAAAGCTTTGAATAAAATTATAGATTAATAAAGAAAACAATCGAATTAGTTTTGAATATCTGTTATATATAATTGTTTTCAATGAAGCATCATTTGTGAGCATATGATCTATTTTTAATTAAAAAATGATATTGCTTTACTTTTATTTTTAGTGATAAGTTATTAATTACTCCATGATACAACTAGTACATGGATGTTTCAGGAAGATCTGTTGATATCCATAGGCTCTAGACGAATCTAAACGTCAGTTAAAAATTGGCCAACCTTCCAAGTAGCACAGAGGTATTGTCCAACGTCGGAAACAGGAGTTCTGGAAAGATTGGTCAATCCATGCCGTATTTTGAGAATTGTTCCAACATAAGAAATTTAAAAATTCAACATTTCAAAACTTTCAGTATATTAACTCAGCACTCACGAGATTGAACAAGATCCATATCAAAAGCCAGTCTATAACGATCCACATCGGGATTGGCCTGTCGAGCTAATATTTGCCAGCAAATTTTTACTATTGGGGCTGTATTACGTATTTGATTATGGTTATTAGGATTAAATATAATTAATTTTGATTGAAAACCATAGATCAAATAAACTTCCAAACTGTCTCAAAGCAATAACAGGGTGGCCACAAAATTCAGGACAAAAAGTTCCCTGATAATCCCCTGATTTCCCTGACAGATTTCTAAAAAATTCCCTGATTTTAGGGCTAATTTTTTTTTTTAATTTCCCCAATTTTCTAAAGTTTTCCAGACATTTTTTCCAGAATCAGAAAGCTCCCTGACATTTCCCTGATTTCCAGGTTTTCCCGGTTCTGTGGGCCACTCTGAATAAATATAAGAACAGGGTAGCCACAAAATTCAAGAAAAAAAGTTCCCTGATAATTCCCTGATTTCCCTGAAAGATTTCTAAAAAATTCCCTGATTTTAGAGCAAACTTTTTTTTCAAATTTCCACAGTTTTCTTAGGTTTTCCAGATGTCTAGATACCCTGATCAAATAGAACATGTATGCTAAAAATATAATATGCAATTTTTAAAAAAATAGTTTTGCTGGCAATGAAAAGTTTAAATTATTACGTAACATTAAACTTCTAATGGCTTACACTACAAATCTCCAAGTAATAGCGCCAAAATATAGATGAACGTGCCTTAAACAATACAAAATTTCCCTGATTTTCATGACATTTTAAAAAGTTCCCTGACACTTCCCTGATTTTTTCCAGAATCAGAAAGCTTCCTGACATTTCCCTGATTTCCAGGTTTTCCCGGTTCTGTGGCCACTCTGAAGAATGGTAGTTACTTACCTCAACCATCACAAGTTTAAGATACTTATACGATCCCCTTAAGAAATTTCAAATCTCTATTGTGTATTGTCAAACAAAAGCGAGCAGAATCATATTAAGTACCAGATTATGGCAATGAGAAAAAGATGATCTATCTCTAGTGAAAACACGAAAAAGACGATCAGAAAGGAATTACAGGTTATGCGAGGGGCGGTATTCGCACTGACTGAGAACGCTATTGTTATACAACGCGTTACAACAGAGTTGTAATACCCTTTAGTGTGAATTAGGGTTGAGATTTGTGAAGTAACAAAAGATGTAAATGTGAAATCTGCACTCGTAAATTGGTGTCAATCTTAGTTTTGCACTTTTATTTCTTTAAACTTACAGAAATGTGTCAAGGTATGAAACGCAGCTCTAACTCAGTTTAAGTATTTTGCCATTTTTTTTTGGAAGGGTAAACAAATGTATATGAAACGATTTAGTTTTATAAATTTTTATCGGATATTTTTAATATTTAGGGTTAAGCAATTTCGTTATTAATTACTTACCTTTCCTCATTAATTCATTTACCTAATTTTAAGTAAATATTTCCACACTATAGATAGTAAAATTATCATAATTTATTTTTCATTTGAACTTCGTAAAATACAAGATTAGTTTAATAGATTAACAGTTATCAAGTAATGCAGTAACTAGTTACCCAACTGAAGTTCCAAACATATCGTTCCCTTGCTAAAAAACTGACACAACTCAAAATTCTTCATTTTTGAATTAAAGTGCACACATAATTACAGACTGTATGGACTTGAAGCTGGAATAATAACACAAGTCAGTTTCAAATTGAAAACAATCTTGTGCCATTTTAACTACCTAAGTACGTGCAGTAAGGGATTCTGTTAAAACTTTAACACAAAAATAAAAAAATTTAAGATATGTCACTTTTTTCCCAATAGCCTTTCAGTCGTCATGTAGTATAATTTTTTAAATTTTACAATTTTATAGTTCTTCTTAGAGTGATTAATTAAATGTTTGAAGTTCATCTAAAAATTCAAAAAAAAAAAATCTAATGCTTTTGAATTTCATATGTCTAATTCCGAAATTATCATACCTATAGTTCATCCAATTATAATTTCTAAAATTTCATGCTCTTAAATTTTAAAAAAATCTTTTACTTTTTGGTTCAATTCAAGTCTATCGTTTTAACTGTTCAATCCAAGTGAAGAAATTACTTTTTTTACAGTTTATTCCAAGTCCAGTTCTTTTTTTGCTTCTGCAGCTCATTTCCTGCGCAGGTGAATGAAATAGGAGTCCATCCAAGTCACGATCAGTGTCACGACCTTTGAAGATAGTTCTGTCTCAACACCCATTTGCAACAAAATTTAGTTCACCAAGGCAACGGGGGGAGGATGGAGAAGAATCTTCTCTTGGGACGACCTTCTTCTTTCCTCAACAACGGAGGACGTTCCTCTAACCTTTAGGTTGAGAACCATCGACAAAACAGTAACATCTTGAGGAAAAGTTGCCGTGTCAGAAAGTTCGTTACACACTTCTCACTCCAGAACTGACAGGATGGAATGACAGTTGTGCATGACAAGTTTAAAAAGCGTGATGGTATAATTATGAACAAGTTTTTATAAGTTTCCTTAATTTCTTTTTTGGAAAGAGACTGCCTCCAATCCATATTAATTGGAACGATGGACGATATTTGTATGCGCAACGTTACGATGATCGTTATTAAAATGATGAAGACTTGTAATTATAAATTTTAAAAGTTGAAAGTTCATTTGGAATTGTTTGGAAAATTCACGAGTAACTATGTATTTCAAATCAAAGTAAGACGTTTTAATGATTTTATCTTGTTATGCACCAAGAACCCATCCCTCAAAAAAAAAAAAAAAAAAAATTCTGTTTAATGCCATATTATGTAATGATTTTAGTATCGTACAATGTTAAAATAAAATATTGGTTAAAGAACTTTCTTTGCTTGTTAAGTAATATGTTTAACCAACTATCACAAATAGTTTTAATATTATTCAAAATACGCACTTCTTAATTTAATTAATAATGTATATTTCTAATCTAATTTCTCTCACCTAATTCTGTGGTATATTCAGAGATATTTCAAATTTACATTTACATTTAAAAAATAACTCATAACAGATATTTTATATCTAATTAGCAATAGAGATTTTTAATCTAATATCTATCGTCTAATGTTGTGGAATATTCGTACACGGCTTCATCTCTTTGACTAATACGGTACGCACTAAGCAGTTCATACATTGTTTGCATATGTAGCCATGCGTGGATGCTAGGTTTAGTTAGCAAACAGTGTTTTTGCATATACAGAAATAAAACCATCTATTTTTTGAAGAAAATTTATTTTTAAATTTTTTAATTGTTAATACTAAAAGATATTAGCATAACGTGTTGAATCCATTTAATTTACATGAACCACTAAAAAATTTTACAGTGTATATTTAGATAAAATAGTATGTTTTAATTAGACAATGTAGATCAAAAAATTAAACTATTTTTCTTCAGCATAATTCATTAAATTATAATACTTTTGTTGCTAACATTTACCAAAAAAGTTTTGAATATATTCGTTAAACTACATTCTATAGTCCTGAACTTTTCAACAACGAACATATTCGGAATACAAACCCGAAAGTTTCCAATTAAACAACAAAATCCACATCCTTCTTCTGTTTACCATTTAGTTGCGACTAACCAGATTAACTTTATAACTGAAGTATGAAGAGTAAGGCACTTTTCCTTGCAATCAAAAGTGATTGATAACGCCTCGTAGCATTACACCATCCAATGTACCTAGAAGGTCCAGAGAATAGCGATCTTAAGAATAAAGCTATCTTTATTCTATATCAAATGCAACAATCTTGCTTCTGTTATTTGAATGATTACAATAATTGCTCTACTTCGAAGGATTACTGCATAACGGAAGCTTTATAACTTGCACATTTAACTTGGATAATCGGTAGTCACTCGTGTAGAAATATAAAAGTAGTTCAGTATCTTTGTGTTATTATATGATTCAAAGGACGCTGATAAAGTAAAATTTTTACACCGTTTGTTATTTTGTGTTTGTGTTTTTATAATCGTCTATATTTTTTTAAGAAACGTCAATAATATTTTTTATCAGTGAACAAAGAAGATCAAAGTCATTCAGTTATTATAAGAGCTAAAAAAATATTTACGATGTAAATTAAGTTGGTTAGATATTACTTATAGAATCTCATTTTTTTACATGGCATTTTGTATTAAATATTTTGTATCTGAACATTAAATAAATTCGCTTTTATATATTTAATATATAAATACAAAATTATTTCTTAATAATACTTTAGTTTAAAGTATTGGCAGATTCTGCACCCAGATCAAAAAAATAGTAAATGATATGTGATATGTTTAGCAATAATTACATGTTTTAGTTGGAGGCAACTTTTACTTTTTAAAAACATGATAACATAAAATTAAGTATAATTAGATAAAATTATTGTAAAATAATACCAAATAAGAATTGTATTATTTATTGATCTTCTAAATCAATTTCCAAATTAAGATCGTTTGAAATAGTTAAATCTCAATAAAATCATGGCTATCACTGGAGCGTGTTAAAAACTTTTGTCAAACATTTTAGTTATTAGAAACTATCTTATCCCGTGACACTTTTATTCAAATCCAAGTCAAAGTGCAGAAAGGAGAAAAAACTATCGTCAATGAGCTATGCTCAAGGAAAGAGAACTCCATCTTGGAGGCATTCGTTTTTCCACTTTTTATGCCATTAAAGCACTTTTACAGGAATTTTGGAGGTAGGGATGTTTATGGCACCTTAAGAAGCGTTACCACAGCGATTTTAGACAAAATCGTCAGAGCCGTTTTTTAATAATCATTGAAAACATAGGTTTTTTTCAATTGCAGCTACCTTATGTGCATGCGCGATTTTGACGAAAACCAGTATAGTAGATCCATGTGCCATCACCAACCCTCACACCAAATTTGAATATCGTAGGTCAGTTTGTTCGGGAGTTATGCTGACCACGTACACACAGACACACATTTTTTCTAGATCACTTTTTTGAGATCAGGATGTTCCAAAACATGTAGAAATGCAAAAAAAATCGAATGTCTTTTTTTAAACCAAATACTATATTTTCATTACCCTATGTCATACATATGGTAATTGAAAGTAAAAAGGTCACAAGGTTTCAGTTCCGCACAGCAATATTGTCGTATGAATACCAACACTATATAGCTATAGATCGTCAATTTGGGGAAAAAACAATCCGTTAAAGAAATGAACTTCCCTAATATATCCATTTTGAAATTAAAAAAAAATCAAGCGCAGCACTTGGGATAGTTCACAACACTTATCCGGCTGTATCTTGGTGCGCATAGCCTAAAGACACCTTTCTGTGTACTTACCCTTATCGCCAATTTCATAGAAACCTAGTTATAACACTCACACGACAATATTTCCGTAAACAAATACAGTAATTGAAGATTGTTTTACTATCTATTCTGAATCCAAGCATTTCCATACTTAGCTTCACAATCCCATTTCCCAACCCGTATTTCTCCGAACTATATTTACCAATTGTAACGAGATCTCAGATGCTCATAAGCCAACATCCAATGCCCCAATTCTTATAATTATCAGTTCATTAAGAGGACGCGGCGAGTTTATTAATACGACAATCCAGGCCAAAAAAAAAAATTGTGCAACATCCACTTTCCTTGTTGGAAATCGACAGACACCCAAAGGTGCAGAAGGTGAAAAAGCGACCGTAATTGATATCAAGCTATCATTCCATCAGTTGCAAACTTCCATTTTTTCTTGATGTTTTTTATCTCTATTTTTATTTTATTTTTTATTTTTTTAATTCTGACAAGGAAAGGGAACTGTCAAGTGCTTTTGAATCTCTTCAACCGTTGACGTCGATTGTATCTTGCTTCGAGCACAAAAACAATTCAGTTGGTTGCTGTTGTAGCTCGTTTAGTTCGATTCATGTGATTGATTGCATGAAGTTAGAAGTCCAGATCGAAAAGCTTTCTACGATCGATTGTTGCTAAAAAAAGACAATGAGTATTGTTCGGCTGTGTTGTTTTTCGTAAGTCAATACCTGAGCTATTTATGTTACCTTTTTAAGTGAATTTGTTCGTTAACAAGTAAGGATTCTTGTAATTGGTATTCATAACATAAGATACATAGTTAAAGAAAATCATAACTTAATATTCATGGTTAAACGGAACTGGTTTGTGATGTATATTTCAACAAGTTGAGTAAAGTAATTTTTTATGACACATGAATGTTTAAAACAGTGTAAAAAGTATTTAATAGTTAGTTTAAAACATTTTATTTGTAACTATCGAAAATTTTATTACTACTGGATTCGATTGGATGTTTTGGGGTTTATATTGACACAGAAAGACATTTTATATGATTAGTCTTTATCATTGACTTATTTTCTAAATTATGCTCATGTTTGAATTATGATGAAAAATTAAAAATTTGCTTTTCAACTTGAGGTAATGTTAAATATGTTCACATAATTTTAGTTCCAATTTTCTCTTTGAGAAATTTTTTCTTAAATTACCGTATTCGTTAGCATTTGTTTTATTTTGCAACAAAGGTTCAATCTGTAGAAATCGAAAGTGAAATAAACCATAAAGTTCAAAATACTACTAAATTATTCTTTTCTGCTGAAAACATAAACTTTTTTTAGGGGACTTGGTACCCTTCAATTTTTTTTTTTTTTATTTAAGTCTTTAAAAATAAAATTTTTACATAGTTGAAAGTATTAATAAATAAAACTAAATTTTATTTAAAAAATGTTCACATAATGCTCTAAATTTTCAAATTTTTTTAAAAAATTCATCTGATTTCAAATTCTATCTTCTTTTTATTTTCAATATTTTTTCCTGGTTTTATTAAAAAAAAAATTCTCTAACTTTTTAGGTATCGGATTTGGAATAAGAAAATAGTTTTCAAGAAAAACGATAATTACTGTATCTATATGTAAAAAACCGTAAAAAAAAGGCTATTTTTCAACATTTAAATTTGTTTAAAAAAAAAGTTTTTATTTTATTCAAAAATCCATCCCTATTTTTGTCAAATAGATATTAAGAATGAATCAAAAAAAAATTCAAGTCATTTCATTCATATTTGCTGCAGTTTTAGCATTTTAAGTAAGGTGGGAATTTCAAAAATTACGAACTGAGAAAAATGCGATGAAACATCAAATGAGCTATTGCAGCAATCCTAAATTCTCCATAAAGTATAGTTTTTCTGCAATTGCAGATATCCGATCAGCTCAAAAACTTGCCAGAATAAGGAGAAGGTTTCAAAGATTATAAACACGCAAAAAATCGAAAATTAATACTTTTTTTTTTTTATCTTATGAAAACCAGGGGTACCAAGTTCCCTTAATTAGTTTTATCCAAAAGAGTAAAACGTTATTACGGATGGACTGGAAAAAAGTTTGAAAACTTATACACATAAGTAACAATAAAAAAAGAACTAAGATCGTTATTTAAGTACTACTTTTATATAACACGACACAGAATCATTAATCAACTGGGAAAAAAACCAACAGGAAAAATATTCTCCAATTTGGAAAAACAATTGCTCATCATAACTAGAACTTGTAATGGACAATTTATTTTCAATCTGCCACACAGATGTGAGAAAAAAAAGCTCAATTACATTCCAAAAATAGGTTTAAAATAACTTGAATCATTGACACAACAATAAACAACACTTAAAATCCCACCAGCAAGAAAACAACGCCTGATGCACGAAAGTTCACCACCCCAGTACCTTACGCATAATTCATACATCGCACATGACATATCGATTCACTACCACAAACAATTGCTCATGCCCACTCTCTCATGCTCACACACTCCCAGGGAAAAACCCTCCTGGAAGAATAACCTAATTTGTAATTACAATGTTATCAAGAGGTGGAGCCCTGACATAAAAAGAGTTGCATCTTATGCATCGTCCAAGGTCGTGGAATTGAATAGACACGAACCATGCCATTAAATGCATCCCCTTTTGGGTTCCATGACCAGCACACTTCTGGGCTGGTGCGTCCAAAAATAGAAGACGAGTTCGTGCGACGTATGAGCGGTGAGAAATATGGAAAACGTGACCTTCCACAATGGTGAAGATGGGCAGCATCTATATATAAACAGCGGATGAAAAAGATCTATGAATACGAAGTGGAAGTTTTGGATTGGACCATCCTTCACGCCTTGAATGCTTTTTGTGTTAAATGTCAATTTGGTCTGGCGTCTGTTATGCAAATTGGGAGGCACAATCTGAAGAATGGAGATGGGTACGCGAGGAATGGTGAAGAGTATGCTGTCTAATCAGTTATGCAATGTCCGTTATGAAAATAATTTATTTTAGCTTTTATTTAAAATAAGGTGGGTACACAGGGCGCATCGCTTATATCGTTGTTTAAATGTGACGGTTAAATGATAAGTTTGGTTATGCTGCGATGCTACGAATATTAACATTTGAAGTTTTGGTTGCAGTGTTCTGCAAAATGTAAGTGAGTGTTGTTGTTTTTTCCTTCTTTCTTTCTTTTTTTTTCTTTTTTTTTTTTCTTTCGTTTCTTTTCTTTAATGAAGTCGCGATTATGTTTATAGATGCTAACTAAAATGCTTCCCCATAAGCAACTAGAAGGAACAATTGATATAATACCCGAATAAATAAAACAATATGTTAGTTGAAATTATTTTTACTCTCTATCACCCTTTTCGGAATAACTCTTGAAGCATTATTACAAAATAATATTTAAAAAAAAAAAAAAAAAAAAAAAAAAAAAAAAAACATTTATTAATTTTTTTTGAAAAAATAGTGATTAAAACATATGTCATCGCACCTTTAAACCTAAACCAAATAACTATATAAGAATATATAAAAAAGAATCCAGGGATTATATAAAATCGACATTGACATACTAGTTTATACTCATTTTAAGAAAACGTAATTTGGTCGAAATTCGTCTTCTGATGTCAAAATAAGTATTTCATTAATTGTTGAGTTATTTAGTAGAGTGATATAGTGACAGAGATTAATCGTATTTGAAATTTATATGTTTCCATTCTTATTCGAAAGCATGGCAGGCGTACATTTTATTTGACGACAGCATTAAATAAATTATGAAAGGAGATAAGGGAAGGGGTGAAGAGGCAGGACAAAGATCTTCGAGTGCTCATTTCAATTCTATCATAACATAGTTAAATTTACATGACCCAGGTTGGACAAGCTTGCTTACCTTGATTTCAAGCAACAATCTTATTTTAAAAATTAAGTTCATTTTATGTTTATTGCTTTTCGATATTTTGTTATATTTCATGAAAGTTGCCCGTGGGTAACTTGCGCTTAAATTTCAAAATTCTAAATTAGGTCATGCTGAGACCTGATGAATCCCTTCATCATCTCCCTGAAACAACAATGTGTAAATCTGCTCAATAAAAGTAACTAATCATTTTCAATCAATTCCTAACCTATCAACTGTTCTTTTAAAAAGTATAGTAATAGTAATCCATCTTCGGGTAATTGACGAAATGCTGTTTCATGACAAAATTCAAAATATGATGGTTAGCGACGCCAAATCATTTACCATTTCAACTCATAATCTATCAACTGCTTTTGCAAAATCTACTTGTGGGACTACTAGAATCCATCATCTTCAGATAATTGACAAAAAAAGAGGCAAACTTGGCAATATTCGGTATCTGATGGCTTCTGACGTCGAATCATTTACCATTACGTCCCATGGCCCATCAACTGCTTTTGCAAAATCTCCTTTGGCGACGACTTCAATTCATCTTCGTTTAATGGACACTCAAACAAAAAACAAAAAACTAGCTCGACGCCCCCCAAAGAAAAGGAAACGATGTTTCATGCACATCCTATAAGAATTATTACAATCACGCAACTCTTCGACCTTGCTTGACCTTCCCTACTATCTGGGGTCTAGTTCAAACCGAAGTTGTACCAAGACAGTGTCTTCAGCCGGCGACCTACTTACCTACATACGCAGATGGGTATTTCCCACTGGTGATCGTTTACCAAACACACCTTGGGGTCTGAAGCAATTATCAAAGAAATTTGTGATAAGATACCGGTATAAAAATTCTATTCGAAGCTTAAACCAGGCTGCGTTTATCAATTGTTCTTGCCTCGTCTTGTGAAATCAAGGTATATTCAACATATTTTTAAATAGTTTCAGTTATTTAAAAGAAATGGTGATACTCAATATTTTTCAAGTTCAATGAACCCTTAATTACAAAATAGCTATCATTTTTATTGACGACGATAACACTAAATACTAAACAGTTCGTCAAAAACAAGGGTGGTTTTTTTAATATATGTGGTTATAACTGTGTTTTCATATATATGTTGAGATGTACATGTTGGATAAAAATGTTTTATATAGGTGTGGTTTTGAATATATGTGAAGATAGAATTGATGATTCATTTGAAAAAGCAACTTCTCAAAATTAATTTAGGTATTTTAGAACTTTCAGTTTGTCTCTCGCTCTCTCTCTCTCTCTCTTTTTTTTTTTTTTCTTTTTTTTTTTTTTTTTTTTTAATTAAATAAAAATTTTTGGAAGGATTAGTTACTGACATAATATGAGTGATGAAATAATTTACAATGATAATTTTATTTCAACTAATATTGACAGCATTTTTCTTCATAGCTCTGATGCTTTACATTATAGAAAATTACGTTTGTAGAATAATTATATTTTGTTTCAGTGATAAGTTTTATCTCTCTTTCTCTTCACTCTCTCCTTTTTTCTTCACAAATCTCAATAACATTTGAAAAGAATTCTATATTTGAAAAACGTAATAATAAAAATGTAAATATTTTGCACTTTTTTGTTTGTTTGCACTTTGTATAAGTTTGGGCAAAGCATATTTAAGTCAAGTGAAATTCCCAATGAAAACAGAGTTCACATCCTAAACTTAGTCTCTCACAGCCCAGATAAAACCAGTTCCAAAACTGAATCTTTTTTGAAAAATAAAACATTCAAAATACTGACCGTCATGGTCTTTTAAAAAGTTTTTTTTTTTTTTTTTTTTTTTTTGCATTGAATATCTAGAGACAAATCCGTTCCCTTCTCTATTTGATTGAAAAAATACCCACCAGTAGCATTAAAACATAATTTTAGTTATTTTTGCTGTATACAAACATGGGACATAAATAGTAGAAGTCATTCAATTTTGAAGCTGACTGTGAACAATTAAGACGATGCTGACACTCCTTAAAACTTATCGCAACTTAATAACAGACCACTATAGTCTTATCTAAGGTTGAAACAAAATTCAACTTAAAAATAGCGCTCGTCAGAAACAAGCAATCACGCAAAATACTCATTTTCGGTATGAGCATTAAATACAACTATCTTCCTAACCCCTGAGGTAATAACATAAGATTTCCATGGGCATTGGCCAATCCCGACTTTCAATTGATTCCTCAGGTACAACGCAATTCAAAAAGCTGCTACCGTTGATGACTGTCATTAGACACCGCAAAACGGTGCTTTCAAATGCAAATCTGTGCTACATATAGACCTCTGCAACGGCAACAACACAATGGACAGAAATATCCTCAAGATGCTAACGACTGACCCCTAACACTGGAAGGGTTCGTGAAAGATTTCCTGTTGTCCAGGAAAGAAGAAGGCATTTGGCGAGTGATGGGAAAATAAACAGGACACCCCGTCAGGATCTGGATCACGGAGCTCTACGGGCGGGCCTTCGGGCTGAAGAAATTTATTTTCTTTTTTGAAGAAGACAAGCATATGTTATATTTAAAGTGAAGTGAAGAGATTGTGAGTGGAATGACACTGCTACCGTATTTTTAATGAGCAAGAAGTTGAAAACGCTTTTAATCTTGATTCACTTTCTTTTCAGGGAGGAATTTGGGGAAGTGGTAGTCTAGTTCGGCCACGTGTTAAGTTAGATTGAGATAGGTGTTTCATTGTCTTTAAAAAATGTAATTTATAATCTTAATTTCCTTTCAAGGATGGAGTTGGTATGCCTTTTAGTATCGGCACGTGTTGCCTAAAAAAATTAATTTGGATGAATATTTCATTGTTTTGATCTTTTAAGAATTCCAGATAAGTGCGCTGTTTGTAGTGTTTCATAAAGAAAAGTTTAGGAAATAATTGTCTTGGAAAGAAATATGACTTAATGGAACATTTTAATTTTACAGACGTCTGCCATAAAAGTAATCCACATCGTATGTTAATTTCATAATTGCCTTATAAAGTAAAATAAATAAATTTTTGTTCCATGTTTATAAATCTGAATTTTCCCATGCTTATAAGCTAAATGATAACTTAACACTCAACAAAACAGTTACTGTGTGAATACTCATTAAAATTTTAAAAACATTAATTAGAGGTGCACTGAATAGAACAAGTATTCTAACCTAAATTTTTTTGAATTCATAAATAAAAAAAACTGTATTAAGAAATCTATTCTTCAAATTATTTTACCGATATACCGAGCAATATTTGGCTTTCAAAAACTTTTTTAATGTCTCCTATAAACTATTAATGTGGATACTAACGAATGCACCGAACCTTTTCCATGTGTATATAAAATGTTTTAAGATGAAGAAAAGTTTAATTACATCACAAGTAAAATAGCAGAGAAAAAAAAATTGTTTAACTTCTAGGTTACTAACGGGGAAGTAACTGAACTAAATAATGAAGTTTAATTAGGCTTTCTCCTTCCTGTTTAATGTTAATTGCTTCGTAATCCTTTTATTTGTAATGATGTATTTACTTTTAAATATATCAACTATCTGTATTGATTTTCTATCACGAAAATTATAAATCGTTTTTCGGTATTATGACATTTAAACATTAAGTATTACATAAAAAAAATATTTAGTAAAAAAAAGTCTTTATATTAAAATATTCAAGATAATTTTTTTTTTTTTTAAAGAAATGATAAATTTTTCTAAGAGAAATTGCATTAAAAATCAAACAAAATATCTCAAACTCTAAAAGTTTTGGTTTTTAAAGTATATAGAAAATTTTCTCATTAAATAAAAAAAAAAAAACTAGTTTAAGTAGTTCTTACAACTCAATCCTAGAAATCTTAATTCGGTTAATCTCTTATATCATTATAACAGATAAATAACAACTAAATTAGATATGTTTATTTTTTATTAAAATACATACATTCTTTACAACGCAAAACAATATTTATAAATGTCTTTTAATATGGAAAATATAGGTTTCTAAAGCCACTCTGAGTGTTAAATCAAAACAACTAAATTATACACCTTTATTGTTACTAAAAACCATTTCGTTTCAACTTACCGGTGAAAATAAAAGTTTACATTGTTATCTGCCTTTCAATGCACCATCAGCATAAAACCCTGCATAGTTCATTAACAATACAAAAGGCTTTCAAGCACCATTTCCTCATTCCTAAGCAAAGAAATGTATAACAAAGCTTTTAATTTAATGAAAGTAGGAAGTAATTATTCGATACTAAAGATCGGATTTTTTGACACTCTTTGCACAATGGAATGGAAGCTACATAATAACTTTCTCGAGCAAAGAAAAAGAAGGTGATTGTATTATGTCCGTTCCGTTTAATTTTTCATAAGCAGTCTTTTTAACTTAATACTTTATATTCCCAAGTTATATGCGTGATGATAACGGTTTTCAGAAATAAAAAATTACGGTATCGCCGCTTTTGGAATGGTTTTTTAGATATGGTCAAAATTACCCTTTAGAATTGCATTTTAACACAAGATATTTATATAATCGAGACTTTTTTTGGTTTAAACATCATCTCGGTATTTTATATCTTACTTGAAAGAGGTTAATAATAAAATATGGTAAACTATTAGTTTTTCTTATGTATATATAATAGAAAAATTAATAGTTTAGCACATTTTGGATATTGCACGTAAAGACTTGCTTAGATGTATTTGTAAGAAACTTATGTTTAGGGAAGTAAATAAAATAAAATTTACCTTTAAGTTAAAAATTAAAACAAGTTTAGATAGATTAATTCATATGGGAAAATGAAACCCTACACTAGGACTAAACTGTGTATTGACAATAGGGACTATTATAAATAAAATTATAACATATGCCTAGTACTTTAAACTCTACTTAAGTATTGTTATATTTAATACATAAAAACATCTAAAAAGTACTTTGTTCATTACGCAATGAAGTGAAATATGGATTACATCATACTAATTTTCAACGCCTTCTTTCTAATTCATTTATTGCAATATTCAAAATCATTCCATTCAAAAAGTGCAGGTCCAAAAATCGTTCACTCTATTTAGACTGTTTCATTAATAACTTTTTATTATTATTTAGAAAAAGCTTTAAAAATATCAGAACAACGATCAAAATTAGTATAACAGTTAATGTTTAGTCAAAAGGTAATACTTTTAATATCTATTTAATGATAATATAAGGGAAATAAGCAATTAAATAAGTTTGTCGATTAAATTTCAACTAAATTGGGTTAATTTCAGTAATTTAACTTAACAATGAATTTAAATTATTCTGAATTGATTGACATTAACTTATACGTACTTGATAATGTTAATATCAATGCAATTTATATTCTCAATTATTTTGCATTCTTTTATTTTCTTAACATACAATATTTGCTGTAACAAATACACTCAAATGTACATTTCTGTTAAAATAAGAGGATATATGTTTTGAGAACGACATTAAAATTCTTTTATAATTGAAAAATAAACTTCGAATCTTTTCACACCCAATAAGATTACATAAACGTGTTAAAACATTCTAAATAAAGACATTTTTAGGTTCTTCTGCTAAGCAACCTTATGGGGGGCATACTCAACCCATCAAACCATTCAAATCATTGAATAAACAACACCTAAAGGAACAATTGAAGTTCTATAACACGAAAATGTTCCCCATGGCGCTGGCGCCTAAATTATGGAGACCTCATGACCCAAATATGAAATTCGCTAATAGAAATACTATCTCTTCCCTGTCAGTTTTTTGTCGGATTCTAAATGATAGCCAAACTTTGCTTGACTCGCATTGCAACTAATGAAACAAAAAATTCGGTTGAATATTCCTTCCAAAGATAAGAAAAAATGACATGTACTTATTTAAAAATTATGCGACGGAAAATAGAAGTCAATTCATTGTACTTAGCCTAGGGAAAGGTTTTTGTCCTAGTTAAGAAGTAAATTCATTTTCCATTTGAGGATGTGTCTTGATGGTCTCTTTGAAATATGCTTCAAATTGATAAACTCAATGACGAAATGGTTTTATGGTTCCGCTTTAAATACAAAGACCAGTTCCTACACTTGAGGCATATCCTCCTTTTTATCAACTATAGAAATTTATGTATTGAAAAATAATTGCATTGTTAATTTTGTGAATTTTTATCGAGTATTTAAATAAACTTAAGTACTATTATAAGAAAGGAGTTCTTCAGATTTATTGAAAAAAATATGAACACTTACAAACTTTTCGAAGGGAAATTGCATTTCTCTAAGCTAATCAAGAGCTGGGCACTGAAAAACTTTAATAATACTCAAAATACTTTAAATGAATTTTAAAATATAAATTCTGGTTACAAAGATGAATTATTTAATTATGAATTTGGACTGTAATTAGATTTTAAATATGTGTACATAGTATAATGGAATTCAAAGTAATCATTTAGCTTTATATTTATATTTAGCTTTCTAAAATAGAGTTGATAAATTAAAAAAAAATTAATCCTGATATTAATATTAATTTTATTTTTGTAAACCTAAGAAACTTAAGGAATCAGCTTATATGTATTGGAAACTACATGATTGTTTAATGGATCATTTGACTTGTTATTTATATTTAGCTTGTTTAAATAGAGTTGATAAATTGAAAAATATTAACCCTCATATTAATGCTGATATTATTGTTGTAGTTTTAAATAACTTAAGGTACCAGTTTATGTAAATAAAAACTGCACAATCTATTAAAAATAAGCCTTCATATTAATGAAGTTTCAATTTTCCAACCCTAAAATAATTTCAATCAGTAGTTTTTAAATTATATGTTATTTATTTTATTCAAAATATTTTTCAAACTTCATTCATTTTAGTAAAGATATGCAGAGTTCAAAGATATTTACCAAAAACTTTACTTTTATTGCAGGAGGAGCCAGTTTTTGTCTGCGTAAAATTTTTCTCCGTAGAAAAAATTTCAATTTGAATCAAGCAATTTAAAAAATGTAAGTGCATAAAGCAAGGCAGGTAATTAAATAGAATCAAATGCATAAGTAGAATAATTAGTTTTTTAATTAATTATATTTTATAACACTTGTTTAATGTAAACAAAAATTGTCTAAAGCATTTAATCAAACTTTTAATCTCGGACATGTTTCATTGCAATAAAAGAGTCTACGAGTCTACAACCAAAATTAACCTTTTATTTTATTAGATTCTTGTAGAATATATGCAAATGCATATACATGTTCATATCCCAGTCATAGCAGAGGAATCCTTAATTTCTAATAAATCACTAGTAATATCTAATCATCCATACATTTTATGGAAGAAAAGATGCTCTACTAATCTACAACTAGTATTAACCTTTTATAAGAATCCTGTGAAATATATGCCTGTACTTATACACTTGTTGAAATCCGAGTAACACAGATGATAAGCATAGCGAGTAACATAGCTGATAAACTCACTTTGCTGTAGAGCATTCAAATATTTTTGCGTAATGAACTCGCAGTATAGACATTATTTGACGTCATTTTCAAAAATCGTAGTTAAAAGAAAGCTTCGTCTGTTCTCAGTAAAAAGAAGCACAAACTTCCATGCGAACACAGAGTGAAGACGAACAAAAGTGATATCATCTCCTCGGCTCAATACACATGACCCAATAATGGAAGAATAATCGACGTCTCAATTAGGAAAGGACGATTGTTCCGACTCTTGCTTTCTTTCATTTGTCTGGGATGTAGTGCTGGCCGATTCTTTTAGTGCTTGTTTTACTTTCTTTCCGATGCTTCTGCTTCCTGGTCATCTTCAGAGATGCTTTCGAGAACAATGGGCAGGGTTCGTTTGGGAGAAAAACGCTTCTTAAGCTATTCGAATAAAATAATTGCCAGTTGGTATAAGGTTCTGGTGAACTTAGTGGTTGAATCTATTTACCAAATGCTGTTGGTAAACAAAAAAAAATAATTGAAAATTAATATCAGTCTGTCAGGTGTCTTTGATCAACACCAAGTTTGGTTCTGTTGTATGAATGATCATAATCCGTGTGGGAAAATGGTCATAGTCAACTGAAAGGTTTATGACAGTCAACTCCATGATATAGGTTGAGGGATCTAATCCTATAAATATGTGATGGCAATAAAATATCATCGTGGATAGTCAAGAAAGCTCTTGATGATTAGACACCGACAAATCTCCACAAAAGTAACTCTTAGGCTGGCTCTTAACCAGATACGCTTCTTATTGAAGCAATTTAATAGACTTTCTATACAATGGAATCAATCTGGGTTTATTTGTTTAGGGAGCCTTAGTGTCATAAAAAGATCAATGATATAGCCTTAAAAATATATATTATAATGTTTGACATTGTGATAGAAGCAACACATTACATCAGGAAATTTTTATATCCTCCACTACCATTCAAGCCACAGAAATAAACACCATTCTCTTCCTAGTGACAATTAAACCTCGATCACGATCTGCTTCTGTTTTAGCTTTTCAAGACTTTACGTTGCACAATTGAAACTGTTCCAAGAAACGAAACAAACGAGCACATAATGTTTAAGAAAAGAGGGATGAGGGATTAAAAAAAACAACGATACTCATCATTGTTCATTGGTTCGTAGAGTAACCCACTAGATGTCGATAACAATTGGCGTTCTAATACCCTGCTCGGATAATAACAGTGATCAGAGGTACCATTGTCTGAAATAAAACAAAGCGGAGGTGAGAGAAACATTGCACGTCTGCTGTAAAGGCCATTCTGGTCAAACGCCATTGAAAGAAAGCATATGGGCGAAAAGAATTGGGAAATTCAGAGCAGACCTTCCGACATCATTTCAATGTAGCGCACTTTATGTTTTGTTACAGATAGCTTTATCACACTTTCCAGCAATCTTTTTTTAACGTAACATGTATAATTTTGTTTTCAATTATTCGTACGTATGTCCATATGTAGATGCATTTTTGTATTGTTAGAGACGGCTTTGTTATACTTTGGAAATAGTTATTTTGTTTTAAAATATTCCCATGTATAGGATTGATGGTGTTTGTGCACTTATGTAGTTAAGCAAATATATATTCAGGCTGTTTCGGACAGCTATTGTAAACTTTAACTGAAAAGCAAAGTGGTCATTTGCTATCCATATACAGACGCAGTTTTATATTGTTAGAGACAGCTTTGTTATATACTTTCGAAAAAGTTCATTTGTTTTAAAATTTTCCCATGTATGATTGATGGTATTTTTTGCACTATTGTAGTTAAGCGAATGTATAATAAGGCTGTGTGATAGTTTTTTTAAACTTTTACAGAAAAGAAAAGTAGTCCTTTGCTATCAAATGCTATAATTTTGAATGAAATCTTTCATTAATAGATTTAATCGTGGCTTCTTAATATATTTGTCCTTATTTATTCAGTTATTGTACTATAATTTACAACGGCTTTCTTATCACACTCTTTAAGAAAAGGAGCATGATCTTTACATACCAGATTTTAACAAGAATTTTTACCATCAGTTTTTCTCCTCTTTACGCGAAAGCATTAAATCACCTCATCTAATTTGCAACATATATCACATTAAACAGAAAATTATTAGTCCGCTTAAAATTCAACCTTTTCTCACCTATTAGTAATTTAAATCTTTAAATATTTTGTGAAACAATACTTGTCTGGTAATCCTCACAATCTATTATGAACCATCCCTCAAACCCTGGCTTGAAAAGACTTTAATCAAGAATAAGTTTAGAGTTTGACTCTGCCTTTTATAAAAGAAAGCGGGATTTTTTAAACAAGCGTAGGAAGCAAATATTTATCAATTTTCCTTGGGATTCCATTTAAGATCTATTAAATGCAAAGTAGTTTCGGATCCTTTGTTGAGGTCGTTGTAATTTTTATGAATAAAGAAGAAAGTCGACCTTGTCTATCAAAGGAACATTGGATGGTTGCTTTAAGTACATTGACTTAGATGGAAAAATAAAAGCCAAGAACTCTTGCAACTCTGGGTACAGTTGATGGTAATGCGCATACAATGCGACTTTAAATTATTAAAAATGGCGTTATTAAATATACTTATAAATAAAAATCTGTTATTAATTTTGAATGCAAGCTACGATGCATTTTGCATGTTTAGTGTAGTACATTCGTTGCACTTAAATTTGAAATTAATTACTCTAAAGTAATTTTGTTCAAAATATTTTAACTTTACTTCTTATTCATTTTCCTTCTTGTATAATTTTCCAGTGCATTAGAAATATAACACAATATAATGAAAATACCATGAAACTCAATAGCTTTAACGAAAAAATTTAATATAAAGAAACCAGAATAATAAAATTCTTAAAATTGAATGTCTTATTGGTAATGAGATATAACTGTATAAAGAAAGACTATCAATACACCAAAAGCGCAATTTTTCGAATATTTTGATGTATAACAATTTTCACAAGGTTTTTTATTTCACGCTTTTTTCTATTGTAATTTAGGCAGGTGAAAATTGAAGTGGAAATAATTGAAAATGTGTGTTAAGTTACAGACAACTTCCGCTTACAATAGGAACAAGGTATATGTTTGGGAACTATGATACGTTTATTGCACCTGGAATGGAGCTGTTCAAGAACTTCTTTCATCTAAACATAAGAGTGATTCTAAACTTATCATATTTAGATAGTACCAACTGATAGTCTCCAATTACATACTGTTGAAAGTAATTTACAACATCAATATTGGATTGTCAACTTTCGGACTAATAATTTAAGAAATCAAAAACGAGAGAAATCAAGTAAATGAACATATGAAATTACACAAATATCGCATTTGATCCGAAATTCGATGATCTGTCTAATCTCATAAGAAAACAACAACGAGAGAAATTAAGTAATTGAACATATGAAATTTCGCAATTATCGCGTTTGATCTGTAATTCGAAGGTCTGTATAATCTCATAAGAAAACAAAAACGAGAGAAATTAAGTAATTGAATATATAAAATTTCACAAATATCGTGTTTGATCCGAAATTTGGGGGTCTGTTTAATCTCATAACTATCTATAACGATTAAAGACTAATTTTTATCGCTTTCATTAAAGTCTGACATCCGGACTGGCTAGACACTTAAATTTTTAATTACGATTAAATTTAACTACTGATGGTCACAATAAAAGAAGTTTTTTAATAAACTTTATTTGTACCCACTATTGTTAACTAATTTATAAATCGAGGTTTTCGATGTCAAGGGGAAACTATAACAATGTAATACTTTAAGTCATCCTCAAAGTGTCCAGATTCTAAATGCGAATATAGGTTAATTAGGCCATCGTCTATTATCGCACCTTTAATTACTTATAATAACAATTGAATCGGGGCTTTAAAGAACTAATCCCTTAATCAACTGTCTTAAACTTTTTAATAAATTTTATTTGTATTATATACCCACTATTATTAACTAATTTATAAATCGAGGTTTTCGATGTCGGAGAGAAACTACAACAATGTAATACTTTAAGTCATCCTCAAAGTGCCCGGGTTCTAAATGCGAATACTGGTTAATTAGGTCATCGTCTATTATTGCACCTTTAATTACTTACAATAACACTTGAATCGGTGCTTTAAAGAACTAATCCCTTAATCAACTGTCTTAACAAGCTCCTATAAGAATCTAGCCTGAACTGGCCAGACAGGTCCTTTTAATCGATGTCCAGCTGGAATCGAGTCGCTTACGGCTTTAGACCATTCGAAACTCTTTCATTTTGACTACAGTTCCACCTTGCGACATCAGTTTACAATCGTGATCTTTCCCTCAGGGCAAAAACTTCACAGGTGGGTTTGTAAACACTTAACAACAAAAGTCAACAAACACACTCCAGTAATATTCGATCCGTGTTTACATAACCGAACCCTTTATTAAATCGAGGACGAAAGCCTATACAACACCCACGGGTAAATGGTAATGCAAAGGTCGAGAGATCTCAACAGAAAAGGACGGGCTATCCTGTGACCTTATTACATGTAAGCAACACTTGTTTGGCAATGTTCTGCAGCGGATTCCAAATTTATAGCCAAGAATTTTAAATATCGCCGTCTTGCTTCCAGACCCGGATTCTAATGCTATGCATTGAATTGTTGTAGAATTATGTAAAATTACTCGGAAAAGGATTGTTGGCCAAGAGGTCAAGAAGTTATGAGCAAACATTAAAGGATATGTAACTTATTAAAGTTCGTATTATTTCATGATACTAGGAATTTCCTTTGATTCTTTAAGAATATAGATCTGAATTTACTGTGTGTGACATTTACTGTTACTATCACATCTAAACTGCCAGTAATAAACAAAAAGCACATTGCTATTTGTCCGTTAACTCATAATTGACTGTAACTTATTATTTATGATCCATGATTAGACGGCTATTATTTAGAGCTGTCTATAGCCTCTTCTGATGAACATATTTTATTAAGGTGCAAGTACATGTTGGAAATGAAGAAATTCAATAAAAATAATAACTTCCCTTTTTTTTTCTTTAAAATATTCAATAGGTTGGTAACTTGAAAATGGTGATATGTTCTTCATAATACCAAAATACTTTTCAAACTATGTACATGTTTATTAAGGTACGCAGTGTTATAAAATCACTACCGTAAATTTTAAACTCCATTTAAATTTTTGGCCAGTACAAGACTTTTTTTCACCAGGGATAGCTTTCTTTTGAATCAACCCATTAAAAAAAATATTATAATTTAAAGTGTGTAATGCAGTGAAAGAAACCTACTAGGGTTTAATAAATCCATGCAATAATTAATTTTTAACTTAATTTTGAAACTTGATGATTTTATAAAAAGTTAATAATTTTAAACCGAATTCTATGTAAAAAAACTACTTAAGTATTGTTGCATAATCCCGTAGCGAATCATTGTGTTTCATTTGCAATTAAAATAAAAATATTACAAATTAAGTTATGACTGATGAAATTAGACACTCATTAACTCATTAAATTTTAATTAAGCATCATCAAATAAAAAAAACTTTTGTATGCAAATATGTGAACTTTTTAACTCTTGTTAAGTATGAAAAAAAAATTGATTCTATTCACAAATTAAAAAAAAAATTCCATTGTGTACTGGTACCTTAAATTTAGTTATGCATACTTTGCTTAGATGATGTTAAAATAATACCCAAATAAATTCAAATGCTCGACATCAGATGGACAATGCAAACATAGTTCTATAAAAACTTATATGAAAGTTGACCTTACAAGCTGAACCGTATCCAGATAACGGTGAAAGAAGTGTACGACCAAATGAAAAACAATCAATGAAATGATTAAATTTTCTTTTCTTTAAAGCTTTATTTGCAAAAAAATTGTTATTTAAAAAAAAAAATTAATATTAGCAAAATAATTTTGCTTTACTTTTAGGTATTTAATAACCAAAATATAATTTTCAAGTTAATCAAACTTTGCTATCTTTTAGTTATTCATCTTCTTTTAGTTTATAATTTATCATCTCAGTAATACAAAGTCACAAAGTCATCATTAAGCCTTAAGAAACACCAGTTTAATTATGATCAAAATGCACACCAATAAAATAAACTTTCTAAGAAGGAAAAGAGTTAATTATCACTTAACAAATAGCCTATTTATCACAGTATTCGATTGTCAATTAAGCCTAGTGAAAATCAATGATATTTAATTGCCCTGGAGAACACTTAATGGCCTTATGTTCAGTAAGAGTTAAATCTACAGTCAACAAGTCCGTGGCGCAACTAACGATGCCGGCTAATTGTTATCGATCATTTGAGATAATTGATACTTATCCTTCTATGTTTCCTACAAGAGAAAGGGGTCCCATCGAAGTAGGTGACTTTCACACCTGTTACCAGGTCAGTATGTCGATATGAAATGCATCGAGCACATATCGACAATTATGGGAAGGGTCAAAATCACCCAGTAAACACTTTGGTGGCTTTAGCAATTTCGTTGAATGTGGAGGCCAAGTTGATAATTTTTGGAAATAGCCATTAAGGTATTGCTTGGAGGGACAATTAGTTGCTTAAAGGAACAATGTCATTGCGATGTCTGGTTGGAAGATCTAATGGCGATTTTGTTTTATTTGTGAAGGCATGTTATCTCTCATTAAGCCAAGTGTGAGAGAAAGTTTTCAAGGATTCGTTGCAGTGTTAGGAACACAGACACCGTCAAATTTATATCGTATTGTGGATAGTACTATGTCGTGTATAGTGCATTGCTATGCAAAGAAGTCGTATCTGCAACTAAACGCAACGTTAGAAATGGTGGTTTAAAGTTTGAAGACTTCATTTAGTTGATGCTAAAATATTGATTAACTAATTAACTTTTTTAATATTTCCCTTATAGATACTAGCATTAAACTTCACCATTATGCAGGAACAAATTACAGTGATCATCTTGGTAACATTGACTCAACTGGTACAATTTGACTCTCAGCTTAACATAGCAATATAACTTGTAGCTCATACATATTTAAAATGTGTCCGACAGTTTTTATTAGAAAGTTAAAGTAATGTAACTTTTATCTAGAAAGTAATATATTATATGAAAGATTGTTGCAAAATTATGTCAACTTTTGTCACCTCCTACGTTAAATAGAATATTGTACAAATCCAAACAAAATTTAAAAAATTGAGCAGACATGGTTTGTTATCGTTGGATTTGTATCATCAATCTCTATCTAAATATTGCGCACTCTACTTAAAATGGAAAGAACTAATCACAACAACAAAAATATATCTTCATTGTAAATCGAAAAAGATTAGATTTTTCTATCGGCATATTTTTCACTATAAGGATTCGATAGTTTACTGGTTTTCGCGTATCGCAATCGAATTGACAATTTTTTTAAAAGAAAATCTTCATTTTAATAACAATTAAAATTTCAATTGTTTTATTATTGTTTAATTCCTTTTCATGTATTTCACCACTATCATTATTGAAGCAAAAGGGGGTAAAAAACGATTTATGGTTTTAAGACTCCTAGTGAACTTTCAAAACATTTCGTTGGTGTTGATTAAATCTTCTGAATTGTCAAAAAATTCAGAATTGATTAGATTTTAAAACTAGATTTTATATTTATATTATAGCGGAGATTTTTTTTTTTTTTAAACTGTGAAACAATCGAAATGATATTATTGCCTCAATTATTATGGTATTGTGTTATTCCATTCTTAAAACGACTTTCAGATATTTTTTTTAATTGAATTCTATGCAAATTTTTAAAATTCGTAAAGAAAAACTTCAGTTGGCAAATGATAGAAGACTTTAAACAGCTGCAGGAGGCTGATTGAAAGATCTGGATTTTTTTTATATTCATATACAAAAAAAAACTCAACACTACTAACCTAATTTTGGAGAAAAAAATCCTTCAATGGTAGAAAATTTACCTGAGGCTATAATGAAAAGGTTGGGCAACAGGGCAAGAGGTGTAAATTCGGAAGCAAGTTCCAGGATCTAAACCAACCAGTTTTTATTACAGTACTTTTTATAAGGCCATAAAAAATGCTCTTCTTTGCTGTAAGCCTCTTATAGGAAAAACAAAATACAGTGTATGTATACTAAATTATGAACTTAAAATTCCTTCATAATAAAAGTTTATTCAATAATGTTGATGTAGGTATGGTTTTGGTACAATTTCTGTTTTCAAAAGTATGTAATGTTTTCTATTTATGATGTTACTTTTGCACTTTAGAACGAAACGAGCCTTAATCAATTGACAACTTTACAACTGGAGAATGAAAATACTAAACTCTACTTTAATTGTATCATCAACGTTCTGTTATACTTTTAGATAAATGCCTTGAACAATTGTTGATGGAGTTACAATATTGTGGTTTGTTAGTAAACTTCTTTTTGATAAATAATCGGTAATTAAACAAAAAAAGACAAATTTGGATTTACGCTTCTTTGCTCTGAGTTACAAATTTTGTACCTTGCACATATTTCGCATCTATTAATATTTTATTGTCGATTAAAAGAAAGCGGTAGACAAATTTCCTCTAATACAAGTTTTGAATTTATAAAATATCCTATTCATATAATCATTCTAATACAGAAGAATTTTGCTGAAAAAAACTTTCTGTAAAATTAATTTTCAATATTCTAAAACCTTTGAATTTATATACTATATAATAAATTTGTTAATACAAAATATTTTGAAGTTAAAATATCACTAACGTAACAAAATAGTTATTTTGCATAAAATTTAGATTTTTACGCTTGTAAATTTCACATCCAAAATTTTGAAATAATTCAAATCTTGCTATTTTAGTAGTTTGCATTATATAATAGACATTGTGGATACAAAAAAAATGGATGGCTATGTTTGAATCGAATATCAAGGCATTTTATGTCGAAGAAAAAATACATTATTCATCTATGAAGTAAGGTTTACAATAGCATACTACATTCACGAATGTTGCTCTTGAAACTTCTACTACCACCATTTACCAAATAGAAGCACATATTTCTTTAAAACATAGCCTTTAAATCCACAAGGTGTTATTCAAATGCTATATTCCTATTCAAAAACATTTGTGTGTTTTTTCATTCACACTAAAAAAAAGTCGAATAAGCATCTCAATTTGAGTGAGAACGGAACAATACCTTTGTACAAACAATGTCATCCTCCAAACAAATCCAGTAAACCACATAATGCTTAATTCGCGGTAAACTTTTACTACAACTTTTGAATTGTTTTTCTGGTTTTACTGCATTTATATAAGTTTGAATTCAACTTTTTGCTCCGTAATGGTGAAAACATTAGAAAGAGTCACGATTGGCCTCGCGCAAAGCAGAAAAATAACTGAAATTATTTGAAGATTTGTGTTTCCTGGCAGCTGGATTTTTTCTTCTTCTTCTTTCTGTAAAATAAAGGTTAGTTCATGGATTGTGTGGAGATTACACAATGACCAGAAAAATGAATGATACATTCTCAAAATTAGAATTAAAGAAGGAATGTGTGTCTTGGAATCAAACTCAACCACATATTCTACACATTTAAATATATATCGTTAGTTTGGAAGATGCTGGAATGAAAATAATTTTTGACTTTACTGGAAAAGTGATCAATAAAAATATCACTCTATGCCGCAATAAGTCTATTATGAAATTAGGGAAATTATTAGAGGTCGGTGATATATCGATACGATGATATTTTTATCGATATTTCTAAAAAAAATATCGATTTTAAAAATATCGATAAAAGTCACCGATATATCAATATTTTCAAACATTTTTAGTTTTTTGATTATCGTTTTGTAGTTCCATGTCTTTTTTCAATTTTCTTTATTCCCTTTTCAAAAACTTCAAAACTAAAGTTTGAACTTGGCTGAGAGGCAGTTAAAATGGCACCAATATTCAATATTTTGCTATACACTTAAAAGCTATTGAAAATTATCTAAATTTTTCTTAAAATCACTGCACCAATTAAGCGAAAATATAACTTTTCTTTTGCAATAGATCCATTTCAGTTGAAAAAGTAATCTCCTTACAAAAAAAACAATTATGTAAAGTTAAAATTCGATCCGAAAAAATTTGTTTCAGGCAAAATTGAAATTCAAATAAAAAAAATCATGTATCGATATATCGATATTTTATCGATATTTTTTCTATGCAACGATATAATATCGATATTTATTTTGATCGATATTTTCGACCTCTAGAAATTATGCAACAGTTTCCCATACAACTTTTCACAGTTTCAAGTGCCTCTAATACAAAAAGGCAAATATTAAGAACAGAATTATTTCAGTCTTTTTCCAAACGACTAATATGTAAGACTTATAAAACTAAAACAGATATAAATAGATGATGCCAACACAATATTAAAACCTGGAATTTCTAGTCTAACGATATCATGAAACCAGTAAAATTATGCAACTGTTTCTCATAAAACTCTGCGCGATTTCAAATGTATCTAATACAAAAGGTAAAAATTAAAAACCGAATTATTTCAGTGTTTTTCCAAAAGAATAATATGTAAATTTATAAAACTAAAACAGATATAAATAGTTAATGGCAACATAATATTAACACCTGCAATTTGTTGTAACTAAAGTTATGAATAGCGATGTCACTGTCTCCGGAAAATTATATGCACATTGTGATTCGCCAATGAAAATTCGAATTTGTTTTCAGTATGTATCGTGATTGGTTATGATTTTCAACGCATCACAAGTGTTGCTAAAAGATAAAATCCTATTTAAAATAATGCCGTGCATTAGGTCATTTAGATAGAAATAAAAAGCGATAGTAAATTTTCAGGTTTTTTCTTTTGTTATTGTATTTGATAATTATATAAATTTTATATGCGAATAAAATACTTCTATCTCAAAAAACATTGGAATCTAGAAAAAGAATTCGATTTTTAAAAATCAGAATTTTTATTTTATAAACACATTGAAGTTAAGAATAATGCTTTTACGCTTAAGTTTATTGTACAGTTTGAAATTGCTCTCTTTGAGTTGCAATTGTTCTTTAACAATCGATTCAACTAGGATAAAATAAACACCAAAGTTGTGATAGTCATCCAACTAATGTCAGTTAATTTTTACATTCAGAAACCAATCAAAATGTAATGAACTGACTTTTCAGGGATGTGATCTCAGAATGAAGAAAAAGCGAAGGTTAGATCTTTCTATTCTTATAGAAACGACCTTGATAAGGGGATAGCAATTTCCAGTATTAGTGGTGAAACAAGAAATAATGAAATCTTTTAAACCAAACGTTTAATGGGAGCAATAAATTATATTTAAAAAAATAACATTTCGATTTTACTCATGCATTTAAAGTTTCATTGAACTAAACAAAGAGAAGAAATTGATTTGGGTTTAAGGTCACGTTATGAATTACTTAAAGAATGCAAAGAGTTTTATCAATGTGAAATTACGATTTATTGATTATAGATCGCTTTTCGGTGTCTTTTTTTTTTTTTTTTTTTTTTTTTTAAATTCATTTAAATTGATTATAAGATAAGGAAAAGAAAGCTAATGGAATATTTTTATTTTCGAAATAAATCATAAAACATGAAGGTTTTTTTTTTTTTTTTTTTTTTTTTTTTTGTGAAATTAATTGGAAGAAATATATAATTAATATAATGATTAATAAAAGTGAAAGTACAATTTTTGAATCTGGTTGGGATTATTATTATCTCTTAAACTTTTATTTGTTTAAGTTAAAAGGAAGTTTAATTTTAACATAGAATTAGGTAGAACATAATTGTATAAAAATAAGATAAGAAAAAACTTTTTAACAGAAACCTAGCAAAATGAATAATTTTTCATAAATATTTTATCAAACGATTGTAAACAAGTCAATTGCTTTATAAATGTCATTTCGATTAATATAATAACATACCGCTACTTTAATCAAAAAGTATTTATTTAAGATAGGCATGTATTAATTTATTTTTCTCATAAACAGAATAAAATTATTTTTACTAGGAAAGCAAAATATGCTTATTAAGGCTAGTAAAAGAACGATTAATAAAAATAGTTAGTCAGAATGTTTCAACATATTTTATTATAATAATTTAGATTTAGATATTCGTAAGAAGTGTCTCAAATATACAATATTTTTTAAACAAAGAAATACTTTCATAAATAAGTGCATATTTGCATAAAGCATATAGAAATTTAACTTTTTTATAAAATGAATTAAAATTCCTATTTTTATGGAATGTAAAACAAGAAAATTAAGGTTAGTATAATAATGTAGATCAAAAGAATTTACCCACTCGAAATTTTTTTTTATAACTGGCTATTAAAAAAATCGAACAGGTGTGCATCAAATTTACTATTATTTTTGTATTTTCAAATTTATTATAAAAATACAAATTTTCCACTTCACATTTTAAGGAAAAGACTTTTTTCTATAATAATTATTATTTTTAATTAAATTTAATTTAAAAAAAAAGTAAGTTAATTTAATTAAAAATTTAATTTAGTTAAATATTAAATTTAGTTAAAAATTAAATTTAGTAAAATATTAAATTAAGTTAAAAATTAAATTTAGTTTGATGTTAAAAAATTTTACACAGGATGATTAGTTATTGATCTGTGTACAATTACAAATAATCGTAAATTGTACACTCCACGTTAAAAGAAGTCCATAAGAAAATAGAGCACAGACTTTATGAAAGCGTTTTGAAAATATCCGTTTGTATTATAGAAACACAGAATTCACTTTCATGAAAATACATGTAAATTAGTCCTTGTCTTAACTAGCAAATTAATTGCACAAAATTATCTACGTTCCTTTATTGTAAGATATAATTGAGAAATATCTACAATTCATAAATTGAAAATTGCACGAATTTTCAACTTAAAAATACGTGCATAATTATGGAGGAGTGTTATATCAAACGAAATATAAAAACTGTGTTATAAGGTCATTTAATCAAAAATCAATTATTCGTTTCATAACTTTTTACCATAAGAATTAAATTTAAAAACTAATAGTATTTCAAAGCTACGAAAAA
Source organism: Linyphia triangularis (assembly GCA_963978545.1). Taxonomy (NCBI): domain Eukaryota; kingdom Metazoa; phylum Arthropoda; class Arachnida; order Araneae; family Linyphiidae; genus Linyphia; species Linyphia triangularis. Next base: position 22,857,640 of record OZ021726.1, on the reverse strand, counting down.
GGATAAATTTTCTTTTGCTAATAAATAATATAAAAAGTACGTACGTACGTTTTCGTTTTTAATTACATGCCATCGAGTTCAATACAAATACAAGAAAATAGTCAAAAAGATAGAATGATGACATCAGTGATCCATAGATGCAGATGCTCGTTAAAAAGAAAAATACAAATTAGAAACGTCAGCTAGCCAAGGGAGGTCAGATGTCATTTAAGATATCAGAATTAAATTTTTTTGGAGTTTCACCATCGGTTAACTTCTTTGTACCCAATGATTATTTCTATTATCTGGAGAAATAAAAGTGCAAGTTCTTTCTAATATTTGTTGAAGTTCATTAAAATATTTTGATGAAAGATTACTTCATTTCAGATCCTTTTGAATGTAATTCACTTCGATTTAAATCTGAATAAAAAGTATTCCTTTCACAAGAATATTTTTTAATTTGTATTTCTTCTTTTTTTTTTTTTTTTTTTTTTTTTTTTCCCCTTCCCGTAAGCAATTTAAAAAAAAAAAAAAACATAATAATCATTGTCTATGGTACAATTTTCTCTTTCATATTTCAACTAAAAAAATTCTAGTAAATAACGATAATTTTAATATACATACAAATTACTTTAACTAACTATTAAAATAAGAAAACCGCACAATCTGTCTTCAATTTCTTAGAATTAACAATTTAAAAATATTACGAGATGTGCATGTAACCATGAAATATAAGTATGTTTTTTACTCCTTGGTAAGTTGTATTATTCTTATTGACATGCGTCATAAAATTTTTAATTCAATATAAATATTTTTACTACAAACATTCAATCATGTAAATAAAGCTCCTACTTTGTTATAAGGTATAAAATTAGAAAAAAAAAAAGCTCATTAGGAATTTTTTTTTAATTTAATAAATAAATCACTGTTTATTAAATTGACTTTCTAATGTATAACCTCAAAGCTTTTTGGTATTTACGATCAAAAAAAGTTCTTAATTTTCATTTTTTTATTTAAGAAATACAACAATTAAAACGTATTAAAAGAGAATACCCAAGAAAAATTACACAATGAAGCAACGTTAATTATGAGATTCTTCCTTATTAAATAGAAAAGTGCTAAACAAACAAATGAAGCGTTGTATTGAGAATTAAATACAAAATAAATTCAAAATAACTACGTTGTGACATAAATTGCTTTTGAAATCGTGAGCTGTTACTTTAAAGAAGTTTTTAAAAAAATGAAGATTGATTTAAGTATGGAAATATTGATTGATGCTTCGCTCTTTTTAATTTTAGTAGTGTTTATTAATATTTTGTGTTTCCATAAATCTCAAACTGATTACATTGAGATTTTGAAATTTGATTTATTTCCTTTTTAATTTCTTTGTTGAACAGTTGCGTCAGAAATTGAAACTGTTAATAATTTCCAACTAGACCATCCTGCATTAAATCCAATGATATTTTGATTCTAAAATATGAATCCTTTGGCCGAGTACACTTAGATTTGATTGCTACTTTTTTCTCTCAGTTGATTGCAATAGTGGAATTTTAATAAAGGTTTTTTTATATATATATATATATATGTATGAGTTTGAAAATATGGTGTTTTATGAAATTTTGATGTTATTTACAATGGTACAAAACCACATTTATGTTGTATATATAAATGAAATTCTGCGCAGTTTGTAAAAAATGCTAAATATTGTAATATTTTTAAATAAACTTTTTTTAAAGGAACAATGTATTTCGCACACGCTACTCCAATTAAATAGCTTAAGCTTTCAATTAATAATAAAAGTTTTAAAAATGCATTACAAAGTAAATAAACTAATAATAATAAGTAAATTACTAAGTGATTCGAAGTTTGTTCTAATACTAAAATATTTTAAATTTATTTCAATTCCTAAACATGTGCTTGTTGCAGCTCAACCACCCCAATATCTAGTGTTAAATCTTAATGATATTGTTCTTAATGACTAACCATTGTTATTTTTGCTCAAGCGGAAACTATACTGTCACTTCCTTGTAGGGTTCGCTGAATAAAACTAAGGGCAATTCCATTAAATTTAAAACAAAAAAATCTGATTTTAATCATGAAACAAATGACATAGTATCCCGAATAAAGCACTGACATTCAAATAGTGCCGATTACAAATAATTATAGTATTAATTACACAAAAATTGTATTTGACTAAAAGTGGAAAATACTAAGTTGTAACTTATTGGAAATGTTTAATTCATTAAGAGTTTAATGTTAATTGCATAATTTATTCAGACAAATTGTAAAATGCTATGAGGAAGTATTTTTAAAGCTCTTTATTTTTAAATTTTAACTTGGAAACTGTTTCTAATGATTAATTATTTATAACAACTTTATGATTTTTTTTTTTTTTTTTAATTTTAATTAATGGATTTTTATTTAACAATTGAGGTGCTCAGGTTGACATTTCATGGTCGGGTATGGATAAAGATGAGGAAACCTTAATTTCTAAATACATTTTTAATTTCACAACAATGAAAATTGTTAGAAGTCATTACACTTAAAAACCACAAAGTTTGGTTACTAGACATACCTTCATTCAATAAATCATTTAAGTATTCTATGGCGTAATAAAATAGTTAGGAGTTAAAAATCTTTTTTTATTTCAAACAGTTCGAAATAAATGTATTTGTTCATGTCACCTGCAAAATTTATTATTCTGAGAAAAGCCATTTTCGAAATTTACGATTCTAATTTATAAGCATACGGTCGTTTTTATTTTTTAGTTCAGTGCCTCGGTGTCACTAAGTCTTGTTGACTTAGTGACACTTGACAGTTAAAAAATGTCGGGGTGTCTCAAATTTACGGTCTAAGTGAAAGCTGACTCGCGTTCCATCGCAATTGAGGGGTGGTCCCAAACTGGTAGAATATAGGCCATCGAACGCTTCTCGGAGAAACAGGTTTTATTGGAAAAAAAGACCGCTGCAATAATATAATAATAGTGAAAAAGAAAGCGAAGGTCATTCGCCTAATTTGCACGGAAAGCATCATCTTTTGTGCTCCTATTCTGAAGAATTTCTCTTCTTCGGAATAGGGGCAGACCCTTAGGGCAATAAATGTGGGCATCTTTCTTTTATTATTAATTATTATTTCTGGTCCAAATTCACTGTGATCACAGATTTCTTTTAAGAAATAGCAAAGGACCGCCTCTTAAGTCAATCACAATTACCAGTACTGTAAGAGAAAGCATCGGCGGATTTGCACGTTACTAATCGGCGGGCCATTTTATATGCCAGCGACTAGCTGCACGTAAACGATTCTAAAGGCGACTGTGTCACAGGTATGCCAGTCGCTGGCATATCCTATAGATTAAATATTTTCTATTTACTAGAGTGTCAGCTTCCACTCCATGATCACCGACTGGCGGCGTAACGCCTGATCAATATCTCAAGCCGGATTTACACGCTACCAGTCGGGGTTTCAGTTTAGATCGCCAGTTCTGTGACGTCAGCTAAGCGACCACTGCGCCGTCTGCCGGTCATTACAAGAGAGTGCACGTGATTGGTTGATGGGAGTCGCCGGTGTCAGTAAATAGAAAATGTTTGGTTTCTGAATCTAATAGTAGCCATGTGACGTCACATGACGTCATAGACTGGTGATCTAATCTGGAACCCCGACTGATAGCGTGTAAATACAGCTTTAGATTATTCAAATTGCTGGTGCAATTTAAAAGAAAAGATGGCATTCTCGTCTCCACGTGCCAGTGACTTACCAGTCAACTAACTAGCTTGAATATCAGCCACTGTCAAAGTGAAAATCTGCCTTAGTACTACTTATATAGAACATGCCTTTCGAATTTTAAAATTTGATGTTTCACATGTTTTTTTATTTAAAAAAAAAAGTACAAATAAATACATCAAGTTGGAAATTTCAATAAACACTGTTTTGTCATCCAATTTCTAGGAATAATAACAATATTTTGAAAATATTATTCAAGAAAGAAAAAAAAGAGCATTTTTTTTTTTTTTTTTTTTTTTTTTTTTTTTTAAGCTACTGTGCTCAGCCAGCGACATCAGTAGTTGGTTTGTCGAAATAACTATATTAATGCAAATTTATTCAAAATATAATGACTCATTCATAGCTATTATCTCCATAAACTTTATCGATGGTTAATTAAATCTCTGTTGCTAATTATTTCTCTACATAGTATAACTCTATTATTACGATAGTGTGATCATTGTATATTCTTATAGATTACGTGCTATTCAGTAAATTTTCCAAACATTTTCATATTCTAGTATAATCAAGTAAATAATTCAGTTCTTATTTTAATTTTTAAAATTCTTGCTTAAATAGGCCAGACTTAATCGCAATTCAACAAACTTAATAGTAACTAAATCTAGCAATTACCATGTTCTAATGCCCTCATGGAATAGTTTCTGTATTACAAAGACTATTAATATTACAGGAATTGACATAGTCCAAGTTCTCATTGAAAGCTTTTATGAATCCCCTATTATTAATTTTACTCCCAATAAAATTATTTATAAGTATAGTTGAATTCAATGCAGTCGAGGAAACTATTATTCCGTTTTTGTGAAATTGAATGTTGCTAGCCTAGAGGGTTTTTAGATAACATCTATACAATTAAATTCTAGCAATTTATGCTTTCTAATGACAACGAAAAGACGATTCCTGCAATTTAATATAACAATAACACCAGCGTATCATTAAACTTGATAGAAAAATAATAAAGACCTTTCAATCTTGCGTTTGTCCTACAAATAATGAGTTATAAAAGAAAGTGAGAACAGTGTCTTGAGATTAACATTTTCTTATTTACCCAGGACAAAAAAAAAAATTAAAAAGTATGTCAATAAAAATATATTTGCTATATGTCAACACTTTGTTTAGGAAGTTTTGGAGGACAAAGAAAACTATTGATTTTACACAGATTGATTATTTTTCAGTGTGAAAAGTTACAGATTTAATTAATTTCTTAAACTCATTTATCGAAATCAGTTCCCATTGCCGCTATTGACATTTTTAATGCTCGCCGAGTTAAAATAAATAACAAATTGAATGAAAATTTTAATCTAAAACTAATAAAATAAGACAGATAAAAATGAATGTAGCCTAAACTAATCAGTGCGCGGTTTAAGTACGATTAAACACTAATTAATAAGAAATTATTTATTATTCAGAACGCACACTTTATGTTATAAATCCTCATTCTTAAGATCTAAATGGACTGCTTTATTCTAATGCCAGGTAAACGACAATCGTCTGATTTTCAAGAAAATCCGTCTGAAAGTTTTTCAACCTTTCTAATGAGAGTCCATTAACTATTCTGTGAATAATATATTTATTGCAGTAAAATCAATAAAGATAACTAAGTTTTGACGGGATAAATCCACCAATACAAAAACTCGATTTTTAACAATTAGTTGCTTGCTTACTATTTTCATAAGGCTGTTCAAATGTTACAAGACTACATGGTAAAAGGAAGAAAGAATAGTTATGCTTACAAATTTAAATAATTTACAGTAAAAGGAAAAAAGAATTAAATTGTGTCTTCAAAATTAAAAATAAAAGACTTATAAATTTAAAAAAAAAAAAAGAGCTTTCTGTAGACAAAATACAGCAAACTAATAATGTTTGATAAACATGACAGTAGTTTTCCAATGCCTTAAATACGTGTAATAAATGTATTTCTTTCATTGGAATCTACCTAACTAAGCCTTACACTTGAAAAAGAAAATTCACACGTAAAGATGTTTTGGTAAATCAACTACACACTGCTTCAGATGTATTAAATAAATGGAAAAATGTGGAAAAGGGTTGTAACTTTTTAAATAATTTTGTTGAATAAAATAAAAGAGATTACATAAAAAAAAAACTGCAAGACTCAACAACATTTGTCTAATGTATTGAAAAGTTTCAATCAATAAATGTAGAAATAAATAGTGTCTGCACTTTTAAAGTCTTTAATTCATTTCATGGTTATTAAATGAAGTGTTGTGTACTTTGAAATATTACTAAAATTTCAATCTACTAAATTTAAAAAAGTTATTTAAATCTATATATAATTAACCAGATACTCTTATTATTTATTAAATTTATTATTTTCGTCCTCCAAATAAAATGCATACGCAAAGTAGTTTTCATAGCACAAATATTTAAGTAGAATACACATTCTATTTATACTATAATCAATAATTCGTCGGAAATAACGAATGCAACAAGATCCTTTTAGTACAACGAAGTTTTAACAAATCATCCACAATCATATTCAGCAACAAAGATTAAATCCCAAATGTGCTAAGAAACATTGCCATGGGAAAAAAAAACCCATTCAATTACAGGCAATTATCCAATTCCGTAATCCTAATACTTCTGGGGCCTCTTTTTAATAAAGTCCTAAGCAATTCCCCTCCCATGCGCATTAACCTTAGTGCAAAATCCGCTGACCTTTAATTTGTGATTATATTCTATGAGAAATAGAAGTAGGGAGGGGAAATGGCGCCATTTTCGCATGAAAATATGATGTAACAACCCCCAAAAGTCCTTTGTTGTCGAATCTTTTCGCTCATTCCGAGCACGTATTCCAAGGTTGACGATCCGCTTTTCGAATGCGAAGAAGATAGTTTCCTTTCCATTTCCTACAGACCGAAGAGGAAGACCTCTTAGTGGGTCAAACTCCGCTTTGATGTTGTTGTTGATCTTTTTTTTTTTTTTTTTTCTTCTTCTTTTTTTTTAATATTTGGCTTCGAGCTGATCGGAATCTTTGATTTGGTGGTGAGCATTGGCAGTTTCGTCCTCAATTGGCGATTTATGGCCAGCGGACGCGGTCAAGTATGTCTAAAGTTAGCAGCTGGCATATATTATCTGGAAGTAGTAAGATACTATGTGTTTCCATTTCTGAATTTGATTAGTGCCCGAAGTAATTACATTAATAAGGACGTGAGAGAGTGACTTTCATTTAAGAAACGAAATTTTCAATGTCAGTGATCTGTTGTAACAGGGAAATGAATTAGTAGTGTAGAACGTAGAAAGAGTCGTTTAATCAGAAAAAAAAAAGTTTAATTCGAGTAGATCCATGCTTTTCATTGAAAGTATCTGTGTTAATTACTGATGTAATTTTATTTAAATTGGAATCTATGCTTTTGTTTATATTAGAAACTTAATTTGCTTTCTGAGGAAATACAATCCGTAACGTTTAAGGAAATGCACAATTTAAATAAACTAATATTTCCGGAGAAAAAGAGTTTTTGTTTAATTAAAAGGTTAAATTTTTTTACCGATAAAATGTTTTCCAATTGTCAACAAAAACTTCGAATTTTTTTTTTTTTTTTTTATTTAAATTTGAACTAATACCTTTATTTGAATTAATATCTATATTTAACAGATAATAAATGCAGCTTAGATGTTTCTGTTAACAATTAGCAACACATTTTATAGTTAAAAAAAATTATGTTTTATTTAGATAAAACCTTTGTATAAAAATGCGAAATTGAAGTTAAATGACAATAGAAAATATATAAGGAGCCTTTGCTTCATATATTTTTCTCAGAGTATAACTATAAACAAAAAGAATAAAGGAATAAAATGTTTAAAAACATCTACATAATTTTTTCTTTATATAATATCACCAAATGTTTTTCGATCATCAAGCAAAGAGTTGCAAACAAAAAATATTAAGTGAAAAGTAATAAAAAGTTTAAAAAGTATTCTTAATGTAAAACTAATGATTATTATTCCAAAAGTAAAGTTTTCAAAACAAATATTCAGCATCGATTCGTTGCATATCACTTAGAATACTTAACATCTACTCAGACCTTTTCCAACAGCTGCGCGTTTTAAAACATAACTAATGGCGATAAGTTGTTACAATGTTAATACAAGGGATCTTAATCTTAGTGGGTCATCCACGAATGTGTTACTGACATTTTAAGGTTTATAGTCAATCGGATGCATTGGTTGGTAGAATATGAAGCTTCCTCAATAAACAAACTACGCTTGAAGTCTAAAATAGATCGAAATGGAGGTAATAAAAAAGTTCAAAAACAACAGTTAATTTTACTTGACACAATTTAAACATTTCAGGTGTGGGTTTTTTTTGTGTTTTTTTGTGTTTTTTTTTTTTTTTTTTCTTTTTTTTTTTTTTTCTAAGGGTGGGACTATTGCATTGTAAACCTAACCCATTAACTAATTTGTTAAACGTTAGAGTTATTCCAACCCTAATAAGCCAAAGTTACTGTTTGCCATTTGTATATATTTACGGAATATTTATCCAACCGTTTTGTGAAATGAACAAAGTTTATTTTGATTTTATAAGAAGGATATAAAATACAATATTTTTGACGTTATAAGTTTGTAGTGATGTTTTATTAATTGAAATATAAACTTTAAAATAAATAGTAGTTCATAAAGAGTAAAAACTTATATCTATTCTCATGATTGATAAATGTAAGCAAAATAATATAATTTTGATGTTTATATTTTCATTAAACAAATAGAGTACTCTAAAATATACATTTTACTGATTTACATATTACTGATTGCAGTGTTTAAAATAAAAAATGGTCGTGTTTTATAGAAAATCACAAACTATATTTGCAAAAAAAATGTAATTAGTATTTTAAAAATTTAACGACACGTAAATGTCGGAAACTTTCCAGGATATCTTGCACAGTAACTATACAAACAAAAGTATTAATTATTGGATGGCAAAGTTAAAATTAACAGCTCACTGAAATTTGATTTTTAGCTATTTTATGTTTTGGGTTTAATTAGCATAACGCTTCATTTCATATTATAGACTAAATATTTATTATGAAAATGAATATGCTATAATTATTTTCATTAATAACTCACGAGATTGAACGATAGAATATCTCGTAAAATTTAGAAAGGATTTCATGTTCATATTTTTAATATAATTTTGAAATTTCAAAAGTGAAATATTAAGGAGTAAGATAAGGACTAACTAAGATACAGGTGACTATGAAATAAAGGAAAACCCTCTAAAGACATTGACAAACGAGGTGTATTGATTCAAAATTCAAATGGAATGTTATTTTTTTTAATTACCATTTTCCTTCTAATATTCAAAATTAATTTTTTTTATGTAAATTTTTTTTTTCCCTTTGATCACAACAAAAATTCATTTTTGTTACCTGATTATTTGCAAATATTTTAAGATGTAAAATCTCGTATTTATTTTAAATATTTTTTTTTTTTTTTTACTTGTTTGTGATGTAAATTATAGTATAGAATTTAAATAAGTAAATTTCAATAAAAACGTTGAAGTTAAAGCATAATTAAGATTAAATAAAAAGTTTAAAAAATATGGCGTGTTTGGTTTTATTACTCTTAATTGACTCCTTAATTAAAATAGAAACATATCTTTCTAATTTATTGGCTTATAAATAAAGGTATCCTCTTTAAGTCTATATTATTGTAAACTTACATATTAAATTGATAATGTTAAAATTACTTTTTTTTTTTTTTTTTTTTTTTTTTTTTTAATATTATAAAAAACTTAATCAAATTCAAATAAAATCAATTTAAAAAAAAAATTTAATTTGTAAATAGTATTATACCTATAGTAAAATAAAATTAAATTTTTTTTCTCAACAACAGTTATAAAAATATAATATTCCTATAACATGATAACAAAATTTATAATTTTTTAGCAAATTTAGTTGATTAAATTTTTTTAAAAAATCAACAATTTAAAATGTAATTGCTTATCATTTATTTGAAGAAATATATCTATATATTTTAAAAAAGAAATTCAGTAATCTAATATTACATATCTATTTAAATATGAATTATTTTATTGAAATTAATGAATAAGTAGGAAAGTTTAAAATTGAAAGACAATAAATCATAAAAAAGCAATTATTTTTCCAATTAAAAAACAGTGGATAATTTTCCTTTCATAGATTCAATGCAATTATTTATTTACTATAACGTTCTTTTTTAGGCAAATACTTTCATTCCTAAATATAAGAAATATTAGAATTTCATGAAATTTTAGTATGGATCAAATGAATTATCAAAATTATTATTTATTGCTAATAATTTTTTAAACTAAATATTTGTTGCATTTATTTTTTAATAACAAATAGTTTTCTTCATGTTTCATTACTTCATTATTATAAGAATATTAAAAAATTATCTGATAAATATTTTATTAAAGTAAACAAAAAACTCCTTGTATAAAAATTGAATCATAATTATAGTTTCAAAGCACTCTTGTGTAATATCAATTTTATAATAACATAAGAAATAATTATAAAATTCGAGCCAAATTACAATTGGAAACTATTTTTAATTTTCATGTTTAATTTGTAGAATTATGATTTAAGTATTTACATTTTAAACTGAATACTTTATTATTTATATTATATAAAATTACTAAGAAAAAAATAAGAAGAAGAAGAAAAAAGATTATAAATTAAGATTGTAGAAGTTTCTATTGTACTGATTTCAACGAAACTATCTATTCTAATGCACATAATCAATTATTAAATAAGTAATGAAAAAGATTTTAAATGATGATTAAACAGTGTAATTTTCTATTAAACTCATACCAAGCAAATAAACAGTATTTTGCTTTATATAATACACAAGAATATTAAATGGAAAAGATTATAATCTATGATATTTTTTCGAGATTGCCCCTGTTATTAAGGTTATGCAGGGTGTCTAGGGCATTTAAAAAAATCGTAACTAAATTTAAAATTAAATTCATATTCCCTTTAATTATTGTACACTTAATAAGATGATTTTTCATAATACAATCGTATCATAAAATTGTATAATTATTCAATTTATATTTTAGCATTATTATAAAATTTTAATTAAAAGTAAATATAAAAGAAAGTTTAACAGATTAAAAATAGTAGTAATTCTCATATAAGAAAACCCTTAAGATAATAACGTTCAATAGATTCTTGTTCTAAATGCATACATTTATAAATTGAAAAGTTGAGACTATATGATATTTTTGCACTTGTTTTCAGATTTTCCAAAGTTTCTTTAAAAAAAGAAAAAAAAAATTCCCAACTTAATTTATAATAAAAAATCAAACTTCTTTTGGAAAATATTATGTTTAAGAGAAATAAACTAGTTTACTTCTCTTATATAAATAGCCGTACGACGTGGTATTTGTATTTCGAAACAAGTTAGATAAATAAAAATTACATGCATAATTATACAATATTCAAACACATACTTGACGAAATTGAGGTTTTTTAAAGAGACAAATGAGTAAGCAAGTACATACGTACATATTCAATTTCCAAAAAAAAAAAAATAGTGAGTACATCCCAACAAATAACAATTAAGTACTAATTGATATAATAATGAATTAGCCTTACCTCATTATCATGCTCCCACCACACGGTTCACCGAATTCCACCAAAAATCACAAAACAGTCACTTTAAAAAATCCCACCAAGTCACAAACACACACGAAGGTAAATACACAAGCCACCACTTCCACCAGCGCCGATTAAGTCCAAGTCTTCGTATCAATCCCAGAGAAGTTTTCAGTCCCTATTCATCTGAGCATAGTGTCCATCTGGGTCCGGTCTCTTGCTAAACCTTTATATACCGAGACGACTTTTCCAAAGGATCGAGGCCTAAGATGCTGGTCACGTGGTCTGCTCTCTTGGATGCGGCAACCCCCTTTTCTTTCCTCGTGCAGTCGGTAACCCACTTCTTGTTGGAGCTGCCTTTCGGTAGTGGACCAGGTACTCTCACTTGGTGGAGAGTGAGCGGTTGGGGTGAGATGGGATTTCCACTTTCGATGAACGAGAAATCGACAAGAGTCGATGATTATTTTATTAATTGGGCTTTTGTTCATGGAGATTTTGTAACCTTCTTTTGAGCAATCGCGTTATTTTTAAACAAGGTGTTCAAAAATATTAAACGTTGAGTCGGTACTAACGCTAATCGATAAAGAATCTAGCTATAGATAGATAACTGTCTCTCCTGAGATATTTCAAGCATACACTACTAAAAAAAGTATTAAATAAATAAATAGTAAAGAAATGAATTTTTCCAAAATAGACTTTTTAAGTGTTTATTTGCATTGTACTCTTCCATACTTTCGTTTATGTATTCGTAATTTCCACAACAGCTATCCATCAATTGTTCCTTAATTCCCATTCATGGCATTCGCATTTGCTATAAGTTAGTATTTTAATAGTTGTGTCTATTTTTTGTAAATTGATTATTTGAATCATTTATTTATATTGCACTCCATCTTACTTTCCTTTCTAAATTTTCTTTTCCCATAACGTCTAGTGACACTTCGTTCCTTTATTAGCATTATGTCAACACAGTAAACATTTTATTTTTTTTAATTTTTGTTGTACTTCTCCATACTTTCATTTCTGTATTCGCAATACCGCAATAGCTATCCATCAATTGTTCCTTAGTTACCATTTATGGCATTCGCATTTGCTATAAGTTAGTATTTTAATAGCTTTGTGCATTTTTTTTTGTGTAAATTGATTATTTGAATAATTTATTTATATTGCACTCTATTTTACTTTCCTTTCTTAATTTTCTTTTCCCATAACATCTAGTGACACATCATTCCTTTATTAGCATTATGCCAACACAGTAAACATTTTGATTTGTTAATTTTCATTGCACTTTTCCATACTTTCATTTCTGTATTCGTAATTACTACAATAGCTATCTATCAATTGTTCCTTAGTTACCATTTATGACATTCGTATTTGCTATAAGTTAGCATTTTAATAGTTATATGAATTTTTTCTAAATTGTTTATTGATTCATTTATTTATATTGCACTCCATCTGACTTTCCTTTCTTAATTTTCTTTAGCCATAACATCTAGTGGCACATTAGGTTTTTTTAATTATAATTATATCATTATTGTTTATTATAAATAAACATTTTAAAACTCAAAAGTCAAAGATGAACTAGTTATTAGTTTTAATTAAAAATATAATTTTTTTATGTAAATCGTATATTAAATAACAGTGTAACTAACAAAAATGTTTGCATGGAAAATTTTATCTTTCAACTTTCCAAACATATTTCATTGCTGGTTGCCAGCTTCGATTTTCAATGACAGATCCTCTCCCTGAATGGTGGTCCAACACAGTTTTTCGTGTCATGTAAAAAAAGATAAAAGGGAGGCGGAGTTTAATAACGTCAACAAATTAATTTTGAGATTAATATTGTAAAAATAAATTACAAGCAATTTTGAATCCAACGATGCTAAAATTTTAATCTCGCTGAATTAGAAATGTTTTTTTTTACATGTATATATTTTTGAAAAAAAATTATGTGCATCAATTTGGGGGTATTATCGTTTTCAATTTTAATGACACATATCTCCAAACAGCAATTTTTAGACTTAAGGAACTTTTATTAAAAAAAAATATATATATATATATATATATATATATATATATATATATATATATATATATATATATATATATATATATATATATATATATATATATTAAAGATAAATGCATAACATTTTCAACATATATTCTTACCGATATATTACACAATTTGAGAGTAGCATTTAAAAATTTTATGTTTCTCGAAAAAAGGTCTGATATTCTATAGAATTTTCAAAAATTTCGTTTTTGATTAACAGTAACACTGTATAAAGTAATTAATTTCGAAAATATTAAAAAACGCTACCCTTAAACTGTGTAATATATTGGTAAGAATATATTTTTAAAATTTTAGTCATTTATCTTTAATAGTTTTAGAGTAAACTTTTCTTACATCTCTAAAATTGCTGTTTGGAGATATCAGTCGTTAAAGTTCAAAACGTAAAACAAATTGATGCACAACACTTTTTTTTTTAAATATAGAAAAAATACTTCTAATTTTTCGAGATTCAAACTTTTTTCACCCTCCAAATCGAAATTGTTTGTAGTTTTTTATTTACAATATTAAATTAAAAATTGATTTTTTGATGTTCTCAAACTCCAACTCTCCTTAAAATAATAACTGTATCAAAATAAAATAGTTGTGGTCAGAGTGCAATGAACAAACGATTCCCTAAAGACTGAAAACTCATATATTCAACCATTGCTAATAAAAACTAGTTAATTTTTAGTTAATAACTTTATTTCATGAATATGTTTTTAAAGAAACTTATACCTTCCTGATACAGTTGTTACATGAAAGTAAAAATCAGTATAATGTTCATTACTGGCGTTGGTGGCTCTTACGATTACATATTTTAAAAAAAAGATGTACCAAAATTACTTTAAACGATAGGCTTGTGGTCGAGCTCAGCAATTATACAAACAATGGTACCTACGCTCAGCAATGGTACCTTCACTTTCACCAAAGTAATAAATAAATTAAAATAAACAAATGCCTGTAATACAGCGAACAAATTATCACATTAAAACCACTAAACGTTTATTTTATTTTAAACCTTATTTTTGTATTTAAACTCGGTAACTTTTGAATAAAATTATAATATTTTTGTTTGTAATATAAACTTACCTAAAGCAATCGTTGCACGAGAAAATCAGTATCACCGTGTACTTTGGTGCTGGATTCCATTATCACTGAATGTAGAGTGAGTAATTAGTTCAAATGGATCTCTGGTTTCACTTTCAATCTACAGGAACCTACCAGAAAGAGATAGCTATTTCAATTATTCAATATGTATGTTCGTAATAGAATATATGTGTATCTCTTTTATGAGCATGCTTACAGTGATTGAACAAAATACATCATAACTTTATATATTTTTTTAACTGTAAAGTTTAAACGCAAATATTGTTTATGGAATATGCGAAGCTCTATATTAGGGGCTAGAGAGATATCAACATAATTTGGTTGGGTAATACAGTGAATAAGTTATCAAGTTGAGGTTACTGGAAATCAGGTTATAGGGTTGACTTTGTTTACCTTAAATATAAAAAAAAAAGTATCTGTTATTGTGTTTTATTTAAAAATAACTTTTAAAGTTATTTCAGAAGATATTTTTAATGAACTATTCAGGATGGTTATAACTAAACTACACATGTTTAAAGCTGCAGGGAATCTGTAATACGCAACAGATCTTTTTATGGTTTCGTATACCTACTACTGAGACAGCATTAAAAACTAATCTCAAAAAGTTCACACAAAAAAACAAAACAAAAATATATAAATTTTTTAAATAGTTTGAATTTTTCACAACTGATTCTTTAATAACTGGAATTGAATTATAGGACAGATATTCAAAACTTAGTTAAAGTATTTTCTTTTTATTCTATAACTTCATTTATACTGGATAAGTCTGTAACACTACATTTCATATAAGAACTTAAATAACTGCCACATTTCCATCTGGTGTCGAAAGTTTTAACTAATGCTAACTTCTTTCTTCAAATATTATTTTTGCATTGAAATACACCAGTTTTCTTGACAAGTGTAATTCGGACATGATCATCAAGTACTTCCTCCTCCCCCACCTTTCACTAAAAAATGAGTACCACTAACGACTCCTCCGCTTTTCGTGTCCTTAAAACCGGCTTTTATACTACCGCAGTGTCCGCCAGTTAAGTATTTCCAAAGGGTATTTTCATCCCCTCTCTAAATTAGAGGGGTATTTTTAAAATCTAAAGGATATTTTCTAAATTATTATTATTATTATTATTTTTTTTTTTTTTTTTTTTTTTTAAATTGAAGCAAAATAAGTTTTTTGACGAAATTAATAACTACAACAATAACAGTGATGCACGATCGCGGTTTCACGTATCAGAGCTGAAATATGCTTATTAAATGCTTACTAAAAACACTTGATGGTTATAAACCTTAAACTAACTCTTAACATTATGCCGCTCGGTGACACCTAGTTATGTTCCGCGAAACTATCGGGCAAATGCCGGCGACACCTCGAAAACGATTGGGAAAATGCCTGTAACACTACGAAAACTATCGAGTAAACGACGGAGAAGTAAAAATTTTATGATTTATGATATTCCAAAAATCTCGAACAAACGTCGGTGATAGACACAGGCGAAATTACTTCTGAACCAGTCCAAAAAAAAAAAAAAAAATATCAATTAGACGTGCAGACGATATAGTGTTAATCTGCGTTTTCCATGAATTTGCGTATGTGATTTTCTCTATACACTTAATTAAGGAACGCACAACATTACATTTGGAAAGTGTACGACGGCCCCCTACAATCTACTTATATATATATATATATATATATATATATATATATATATATATATATATATATATATATATTAACTCTTTTTAACCGAATTGAGCCCAAACCCAAACACATTCTAAGTTTATTATAACAGGTTCAATATTTTTAGAGCTATGGAAGGAATAGATGCAATCAAGATATTTGTGTTTTTGAAACAGCGTATTATTTTCGGTCGGTATTCCGCAAAAAGCAAGTTTGAATTTGTAGATTATTACCACACTTCTTTTATCTGATCAATGATAAGTTAATCATCCCCAACTAAAAAAAAAAAAAAAAAAAAAATTCACATGCTCACTTTTGTTGCGATTTCAAAATATGACAATATAATAGGGTATGGTGTGTTAAAGTGGATGCTAGAGTAAAATAAGTACTAATTTTTATTTTTCAAAAAATAAAAAAAATAATAAAAAAATAAACCCTTGTTTGCATTCATTTGCAATAGATAAAATTTTTAATATGTTTTTAACAGCGGTTGTTATTTTTTAATAATAAGAAATTATGATTTTAATAGAAATTTTTGAGGACCAACTATCTTTATTCGGCTTTTATTCATTTGTTAAATGTACATAAGAAAATAAAAAAAATCTCGAATTTTATACTCATGTGTGGGATGTTTCTACTTAAAGGTAATTAAAACTTGAATGCAAAACAAATAGGAGATTTTACTAATGTTTTTATTTTTTATTTTAATTAGTTTAATGCGGAGATGGGATGAACTGGGTATTTATTTATTAGAGTAAAGATTGGAATATTCTACAGCTTAATATGAGGCAAGGTATTTTAAGTATATATATAATATTATAAATCAATTTGCGTATTTAAAGGCATTAGTTTCACAAGAAATTTAGTAATTTTTTTACAAAGCCACCCATTACATGCTTTTTCGAGAAAGTTCAATGCTTATTAGTGAAAAGAATAAATACATAAATTTTAACAAAAATGATTCAATCATCTATTATTTATATTATTAATCCAATGAGCTAATAAAATGAAACATTATAAAGGAGATACAAATGAAGAAGAATGTATCTAAAACTCCAATATGAATTCCATGAAGTATTTTGAAATAATTGCAAATTCACTTAAACTTTTTATTGGTTTTGATACTTGAAACTTTGGTGTGCTTAATATAAAAATTGAAAATTAATTTAAATTTACTTACAGAATATTGTTTTCAAAGTGCAAATAGATAAATTTAGCATTTAAAATCGAAATTGCAATACTGATAAAAATTTGCGTCCAATTCCAGTTGAGTTTCCAATTCTTTTTTTTTCTAATTCCCCTTTTGCCAACACTATTTCATTATTGAAGATTACTATAAAGACATCTTTGGATAAATATATAAATATGTAGAAAATATTTAGAAGCTTTTCTTGTTCTTAGGATAATTTGCTCGATCATTAAATAAATAAATAAATAAATAAATAATAATAATAATAACTATTGAGCACATTAAAATATAATTAGAAAATAATTGTTCTCTCGTTCGTTTAATTACTTTAAATTAGTCGGTAGAGTAAAAGATATTAACATAATTCTCTAATTTGCGACAAATATTTGTAATGGACGACATGCAGTAAGTAAGATTACTTATAATGTGTTTGAAATATGTTATCAAATCAGTTGGTTTGTGCTTTCAAAACATGTTTAATGATGTTTGTCTTTACTGTAATTCTAAAATATAATCTAGTTGTGATCGAGTGGAGTGATGATGAATTAAAACATTTTTGACTAAAATATTTATCTTTTCACTCCACTATTATTCGCCATAATTTCGTGATCATCGTATGCATTAATGTAAAGGTTCTTGTTGAGATTCATAAGTTTCTAAGAAACAAGACGTGGAAGTTTGAACAAAAAAGTTTGCCTCTAATTCCAACAATGTTTGCCTCTAATTTCAAATTTACTGGATAAAGCTCACAGTAGACTTAGGTAACTTTGAGACACTTTTCCAAGGGTTTTTTTTTTTTTTTTTTTTTTTTTTATGATTTCTGCCAACATATGTTAAGCTAAGTTGCTAAGATCAGAGGGTTACATGAAGTTAATTAAGAGGACATTATTTTACTTTGCGACTAATGACACTCTCATAAAAATCCTTCATCCTTGTCTCAGTCTTACCCTATGAATTATGTAACTTTGGGACAATACTGTTTTTGCTTAGAAACTCTACGCTGTTAACAATTTTACTCCACCTTGCACCAATAATAGGTTCCTATTCAGCTGCAACCAACATTTAGTGCTTAGTTTCACGATTTAATGGTGCAACCTAAGATCGTAAGCACCGTTAAATCGTGAAACTAAGCAACAATACCATTAAATCGTGAAACTAAGCACTAAATGTTGGTTTCAGCTAAATGGGAACCAATTTTTAGTGCAAGGTGGAACAAAATATTTGACAATGTAGGGAAAAGGAAAGGACCATATTTCAAAGAGTTTTATTTCCAATTTGTATGAAAATTTTACAAATTACTGTAATAGTGTGAAAATATTACGATTTAAAATAACATGATTGGTTGAAAAGGAACTGATTTTGATTGGAAGATAAGAATCATTTTTAAGATAAATTATTTTTCTAAAATAATTAAAAAATTTGTTCGTATTAGTTCTTGAACTTTGAAAATTTCCTGTTGGTCAACTTCAGTTGACTGGGTGTTTTTCTGAATGATTCAATGCTTTGAATAGAAAATTTCGTTGGGATTAGTGTTTGAGGACTAGAAATGGAAAACGACCTAAGTCCAAAAAAGAAAAAATTTCGGGAGAGCCGAAAAATAAAAAACACTCGTGTCTGGTACTTAAGGCTATGACTAAGTACGTGATTGAATTTGAACTATTGTTACTTGAGTTCGCACTTTGGATGTTCTCCACTTTGTTTAGCTTGGTCTTTGGGACATTTTTCAGTGTAAAAAAAATATATATATATTTTCAATTTTTTTGGTACTTAGGTCTTTTTCCATTCCAAGTCCTCATTTCCAGTTTTAAACAGATTTCTTTGTCACAGAGATGAGCACTTCGTACTCTTTTACTTCAATAATCCGTCCCGGGTAAAGTTAACGCTCTTACTTCACAGAACGTTCATGGCATGTCAATTCATGAAGCATGGTGTTAGGGGGAAACTCAGAAGTCGAAAATGCGATGTTTAGTGATGTCCCAAAGTTATCCCGGTCTACGATACTTCTATACTTACTCAATGACAAATTGGTATCTTTTCTGAATTACAACTTGGACGTCCTCTAACTTAATAAAGTTGGACACTTTTATGTTACTACATATAACTACTATTGCAATTTTTTGTTGTTGTATAAAATGTGATTAATGCTTACAGGTTTCTTTTGCTTGCTTGTATTACAAATAATTAATATAAGCAAGCAAAATTTACTTACAAAAAGTATTTAAAAACACGTGTTTCACTTCCAGTAACAGTTACCAAAACTTATTTACAACTGGTCACAAATTGAATGATTCTTCTCCGAATTTACGAAGTTGGCAATATTTATGTTACTATAAATATATTTAAGAATTTTTTTTATCAAATGTCCTCAATTCTTGTAGGTTTGGATTGCAGCTTGATTAAAAAAAATACATCGATCACTGTTTATTTGGAATACCAACAGAGATTGCTACCAGAGATCATGAACACCCGGTGGAAATCAATTTCACCCCAGAGACCTCATAAATGAATTCACGCATCGGCACATCATGGTTAAATTTAAAAAAAAAAAATCCTTCTTTTTATAAAATCAGAGACCATCCTAGCCGTTTCTCGAAGGGCGGTGCTCAATAACTGATTGAATTCATTGAATGGCTGCTGATACCACGTGCGGCATTAGTAAGTAGATTGTAGGGGGCCGTCGTACAGTTTCCAAATGTAATGTTATGCGTTCCTTAATTAAGTGTATAGAGAAAATCACATACGCAAATTCATGGAAAACGCAGATTAACACTATATCGTCTGCACGTCTAATTGATATTTTTTTATTTTATTTTTTTTGGACTGGTTCAGAAGTAATTTCGCCTGTGTCTATCACCGACGTTTGTTCCGAGATTTTTGGGATATCATAAATCATAAAATTTTTACTTCTCCGTCGTTTACTCGATAGTTTTCGTAGTGTTACAGGCATTTTCCCAATCGTTTTCGAGGTGTCGCCGGCATTTGCCCGATAGTTTCGCGGAACATAACTAGGTGTCACCGAGCGGCATAATGTTAAGAGTTAGTTTAAGGTTTATAACCATCAAGTGTTTTTAGTAAGCATTTAATAAGCATATTTCCGCTCTGATACGTGAAACCGCGATCGTGCATCACTGTTATTGTTGTAGTTATTAATTTTGTCAAAAAACTTATTTTGCTTCAATTTGAAAAAAATAAAAAAAATAATAATAATAATAATAATTTAGAAAATATCCTTTAGATTTTAAAAATACCCCCTATAATTTAGAGAGGGGATGAAAATACCCTTTGGAAATACTTAACTGGCGGACTTTATCTAAATCGTTAAAGCCGTTTATTAGCAATTGCTGAAAAAAATAATTTGTTCAAGTTTTTAATATGTTTTTATGTATTGCTCGCTCAATATTGACAAAAACCTTAATAACAGGTCCCATGGCCACCACTAACCAGTACATTACATTTGAACATCGTAGGTTAATCAAGTATTCAAGTTAGTCAAGTTTTCAGTATTTTTGGTTTCAAAGAGCTGCTAATGATCCACTGCTGCAAAATGCTGACAAGATTGTGAAATTGGATTTTTGCTCTATAGTTTAGAAAATGAATTGGCAAAATAGTACATAATTTATTTGGCCATTCAGTTGTTTTTCTGAAGTACTGTTTGCAAGTTACATTTTAATGCTTATTTGAAGTTGATGTAAATCAACTAATTTATGCAAGTAAGCATCAACTTACCACTTTATCAGTTACATAATTTTCTGAAAATAGTGCAATTGTTAGTAACTGATGGTTATGCATTTACTAACAGTTGGTAAAAAGCAAAAAACTAAGGCACTATAATTTTACCACATATTCAGTGTAACTTTGAACCATGGCTGATGACAGTGTGTAATGTATACACTGCTCATATAATTCATATTTTATTCCAATTTATTTTTGGTTTTGCTTTACATTTATATACATAAAAAAAAAAATTATTTATGAAATCTTCCCTTGTATGCGAAGTCCGATAAAATGAAAATTTTGAGAGTGAATTCAAGAAGTACCTAAAAATATTAGAAATAATGATCTAGCAGTCATTCACAAAACTAAAAAAAATTAGCTTACCTGTGATGGCTGCAAAAAGCGTTTCAGTTGAGGAAGTGAAAAATTTCTATGCACAAAAAATAAATTGTAAAGGAATTCGTATAGCTAGAACATGAGGGGATCGTCCAAAGTCCTCTACCATATGAACTCCTGGTAGACAGCAAGAGTATAAGTCCTAAACCAGATGATCCACCTGATAGCTGTGTGGCTAGAGCTCAAGCCCCGCATGCCAAAGGTGCCGGGTTCGAATCCCGGGTTAGTCGTGGAAGTTCGTTGTAGTTCAGAATCCACGTTAAGCTGTAGGTCGTTGAACGTATAAACCAACCAACCTGAACTAGATGATGCAGATGACAGTGTATGTACAACACTATCATTTTTCGGAGATGAAAGTTGGACAGTAAGGACATGATAGAAGTTTTTACTGCTGACATTGTTGTGGAGAATGTTACTGAAAATCAGAACACGATCACGTAATTATTCAATACGATGGAGAAATATACCCAGACCAAATTGACTTAAAAGACAACGTGATATTTGGTGGTTCATGAAGAAATCTGGTGCATATTGGAAATGGCCCAATGTCAATAGTGATCTGTGGTATGGTTGTTTGGTTGGTTGTATTCAGATTATCTGGCGCCGTCAGCAACACGAGGGCTATAATGCGCCGAAACATTCGTCATTAGACAAGCCAACATACAGTTACAAACACCCATGCCAACACGGAACTCGAACCCGCAAACTCGCGGTCTAGAAGCTAGCACGCTAACCACTATACTGATCTGTGGTATGAAAAATTAGGCATGTTTGAAAAAATTATCCCCAGAAATTATTATTCCAGCTAGAAGACGAGATGTTTTCCAGATCAATAATTCTTTCTTTGATGCAAAACTATCAATCTGAAGAATGCCAAAGTGAAATTTTATGAAATTTGAACTTTGTTTTTATATTGTCATACTATTTCTAACATTAAGAATAGAATATTCGTATTTGTGCCACATTGTGACTTGCAAACACAATTGTACTTAACTAATAGTATAAGGGCGACCTATCAGTTTTATTATTTTCTATTTATCTTTTCAATTTTTAATTGATAAAATGAGTATATATTTAAGTGAATGAACTGAAGATTGTTTTTCACTATATTTGTATGTTTAAACTGAACAATAAATAGGATTTTTTTGCAATATATTCATGTGATTCATCATCCACTGTTCCTACCTAATATATTCTTTGTGGTGTTATTTAAAATATACAAACTTTAGGGTGTTAAAAACTGCAGCTGATGATGTTTCAAATATTTAGAAACTTAGTTTTACTAGTTCAAATATTGAATAGTCCTAGACTGAATTAAAAAAGGTATTTTATATGAAACTTCTGATAGTGGTTCAAAGTTGCCGACCAAACGGTATAGTGGTTAGCGTGCTAGCTTCTAGACCGCGAGGTTGCGGGTTCGAGTCCCGTGTTGGCATGGGTGTTTGTAAATGTATGTTGGCTTGTCTAATGACGAATGTTTCGGCGCATTATAGCCCTCGTGTTGCTGACGGCGCCAGATAATCTGAATACAACCAACCAAAGTTACCCTAAATGCCAGGGTAACTTTGCACGGGGTTATTTTTCTATTATTTGGTGCTTTCATCATCAACATTTACTAATTTGAGTAAATTGAAATATAATTTAGGGTTTATTCTTTCATTTTATGCCATTAAGTCTAAAAATACTATAAAAACATAAGTGGGGAAGAAGAAAATACTGAAAATGTGGTTCAATGTTACCCTGATTGACTGTATTTAAAGCTAAAAGCCATCACTAAGAACTTTTTTACAAAAAATGTACATCAGTTCTTTCAAAGATGACTAATTCAATTTACTGATAGGAGTTAGTTTGAATAGTAAAAAGTCATTGATAAAACAATTAATATAAAAGATAAATTTAATTTCATAACGTCTTCCACTTGTTAACTTTTCAGTCATTTGTTAAGATGTTAAATGTTTCATTTAGTCCTTGAGTTTAATTTTTTTTTAATTAATAATTTATTTAAATTATTATCATATTGTATTTAATGATTATCAAATTCTAGCTACATCTTATAATTTCAAAGGTTAGTGTGAAAAAATGTGTGTGCTCATGCGTTTAATATGTTAACGCTTGTAAAAGTCTGAACTTGAATGTAGCACGTCAACCCTTCATTATAATATCCTCCCTCATTAAATAAACTATTGTAACGTCAAACAAGAAAAGTAGAAAAAACGGGAACTGCCGGAAACAATTAGACCTGACAAGTTAAACAGAAGGATAGATTTCCAAAATGATCCTACGGGCATAAATATTGGAAACAGGGACAGTTTAATAGGCTAAACTGTATTTGAAACAAACAATGCTAGGATTAATTATATACAAGCGGTACCTCAATTAAAGTTCAAATACATTTTCGAGGTATTTTTTAACGTTTAAATTTCCCAAAGATTTTTTATAAAGTATTTTGTATTTTTTATAAAAGTATTTTTTATTTTTTATAAAGGTATTTTGTATTTTTTAAAAAGGTATTTTGTATTTTTATAAGGGTATTTTTATTTTTTATAAAGTTATTGTAAAATTCCCAAAGAGCCTATTTTTTCAACTAACTTCAATTTTTCCCGAGTAATTTCTATTTTCTTTCAAATAGTCGATTTTCATTCAAACAGACAATTTTCTTTCAAATAGTCAATTTTATTTCAAATAGACTTTTTTATTTCAAATAGTTTATTTTCTTACAAATTGAATATTTTCTTACAAATAGATAGTCTATTTTCTTGCAAATAATCTATTTTCTTTCAAATGGTTTCCATTTTCTTTCAAATGGTTTCCATTTTCTTTCAAATGGTTTTCATTTTCTTTTAAATAGTTTCTATTTTCTTTTCTTTCTACGTACATTTCAAAAGACAAAATTTTGAAATTTTATATATTTTGATTTTTTTAAAGAAAAACCAACTATCATAAAATCTCGGACAAATCAGGATAAGTCTTATACTAACATAAAAGCCCAAGGTAAAATTATAAATTATTGGTGTAATTCCTTTCTGTACAAAAAAAATTCAATTCCTTATATTTTATTAAAATTTTATTTCATCAAAGTTTGGCAATTTATTTGAGGAAAAATTACTACAGCACATTGTTGCTATTTGAAGGTTTTGATGGCAATGTATAGTAAAGTGTTAAATCGCAATTATAAAATGGTAAATAATTTATTTTTGTGCAAAATAGGTACATTTGTCAGGCATATTCATATTTTTTTCTTCTTTGTCTCAAAACATTTTTACTCAATAACAGGATTTAGTTCTTTATTAACATAGTTTCTGGACTTAAAATGGTTACTTTCAAAAGTTAGGATTATGAAATTTCATGTATCTAAATTTTTATTAAAAAAAAAAAAACCTCATCATCAAAAAAAATCTTGAAAAAAAAATTTGGTCAAATCATATGCTAACATACAACTCCAGTTCGGAATTATAGAACATTAATGAAACTCCAAAAAAAATTAATTATTACAAAAATTTATTAAATTTCATAGTAATTTGGCAATTTGTTTAAAAAAAAACTTTCTGTAGCATAATGTTGCAATTTGCTGGTTTTAATAATAATATATAGTAGAAGAATCTTAAACCAAAATTTTATAACAGTGGTGTAATTGGTTCTGTAGTAAAATGGGACCTTTAATCAGAAATATTCAAATTTTTAAATCTTCAAAATTTCAAATTTATATATTTAAAATTTCATAATACTTTTGTCTCAAAATATATTCACTCATTAACCTTATTGAGATCTTCTTTCGGTGAAAAAAATAGATTCTGACTTAAAATAAAAATATTTCAATTGCCAAAAATTTGAAATTCTTTTATCACGATTTTCTAAGAAAAACTTATCATAAAATCTGGAAAAAAATCAAGTCAACTCCGGTCCAAAAATATTTAATTCTTTAAAATTTTATAACATATCATCAAAGTTTAGCAATTTGTTTAAAGAAAAATTACAATAGAAAATTGTTACTATTTGCAGGTTCTAGTAGCAATATATAGTAGAGTCTTAAACCGAAACTTTATAACGGTAGTAAAATTAGTTCTATAGTGCAATGGATCCATTATCCGAATCTGTATCTGTATTTGAATTTTTAAACTATATGAGCATCTTCAACACGATTGTACTTTTAAAAAAATATAAGTTTTTTAATAGATTTCAAACTTTGTTAATTATTTAAATATATTTCTTCAATTTCAACTTTTTTTCGATTTCATATATGTATTCCTGTATATCAAAGTTAATAAGCTATTGATGTTCTTTTTAAAAGTTGATGTTCTTTTTTGTTCTTAAGAAAGAGGTTTGTAAGTGGTAATTCAGCTTATCTCTAGAAAAATACACATTAACATAACATTGCAATCAAAACTGAATTTTTTTTTAAAAAAACTGAAAATTGAGGCTTTTAATTACCGGTGAAGATTTTAAAAATAACGCTGTTTTCTCAAAATGCTGTATTTTCATACAAATGTACCATTTTCTCATAACCTACAAAACATTTTCTTTTGAAACTTTTTTTTTCTTTTACATGTTGTCTTTTTACAAAAACAGACATATGCTTTTATAAAAATATAATTTAGATTATTTTTAAAAATTCTTAAGTGTGTTTTTTTTCTATTTAAAAATTTTATTTCAAAAAATTGAAAAGCATTATAAAGAGCATTTTTTTTTTTTTTTTTTACAAAAGCATGTCAGCCAATGTAAAAGTGTTCTAATATCGGATGGTTAAAATTTCAAACCAATGTTATGAGTTATTTCTAGGAAAAAGGTACATAAAAATACCTTTTTAACAAGAATTAGATGGACCCTTTTGATTCACTTAGAATGATTTCTTTTCAAATTAGAAAAGGTGCACAAACAGATCAAACCTCTATTTCGGAAAAAAAAAATCTTTTCTTAACCCTTGCAGGTTATGAAATATGATGTTTTAGAGGCTTGTTATAATGTAGCTATACCATAATGTCTATGGCCTTGTCATAATGTAGCCACTTTAATCATACTATAGCCTATCTAGGATACATTATAATTAAGTGGTTATTTTACAAAGAAACAAACAAGCGATGACTCCCTAGAAAGGAATCGACACTTTACATGTTTCTTGACATAGTATCCAAAAGACATACAGATTGAGAGTCGACTGCAAGTTTAGGCACCCCACAGAACATCATTCTAAATTTCTTATAGAATATAGAGAAATGCTTGTAGATTAAGAATGTATAATGGTCTGCCGGGGCAAAAATGACAGAAACTTTGAATAAATTGAACTAAACACATATGTCATAACCTGCCAAATAATGAGCTTTTTTTTTTATTTGGTAACCTATTGCTCAATAATTTTCAATGAAGGAGGTTGCAGATGATTTCGATCTCTGGCGATGTCTTACTTAAGATCCACGTCTAACTAGTAGCTTTTAAAAGCGAGCCAATTTGACGTCATCTGTAACGTAATATTTATTGCCAACTTAGCTCACTTTTAAAAGATGCAAGTAAAACGTCGCCAGATATTCGAATCATCTGCAACCTCCCTCATTGAAAATTAAGAGGTGATGGGTTACCAAATAAACAAGAATGCTCATTATTTGGCAGGTTATGACATATTTGGAAAAAGTAATTAGTTCAAATCATTGAAAGTCGATTTTTAACTGTTTCTGCTATTTTTGTCCCATCAGACCAATATATTCTCAATCTACACGTTTTTCTTAATATTCTATAAAAAAAAATCATAATGATGTTCAATGGCGTACCTAAACTTGCTCTCAAACTGATACTTGAAGCTCAAATTATTACATTGGGTTTGGTTTAGGAGTTCCGACTGTCTATTTCTGCCACTTATAAAGTGCTTAACCCTTTGCACTCCAAACCATTCTGGACGTTAGCTATCAGCTACTCAGCGGGACATTATGGCAGAAACGTGCATTAATGAATCCTCATATTATTTAGTATAGTTTTGGAACCAAGTAACGTATTATAATGATATTGGACTTATAGGAATTGGTTGGTATCGAGAAATATATATTTACAAAAAAATCAATATTTTATTTTTCATAATTTTGTACAGTATGATAAACTTTGAAATACTCCCCAATATGCATTGCAGGCTTATTTGTGCACGTTTGACAATAATAAGTAGTTTGAAGTCTTCCACCAGGTGTTTTCCTGTCAGAACAAAAAATACAATTCCTTTTTCTTTCTCCCACAAAGGGAATATGTAGCTTATTATTTAGTCTGTTGTCCGCCGAATATGTGGATGGACATATTCTTGGTTCCCGGAAATCACCTCCCAACTGATCTATAAGTGCTTTGGCAAACTTGTAATGTGTCATTGGTGTTTGATTGTTGTTTTTCTTTCGTGTTTATTTATATATAGAAATATCACCATACAGTGCGAAGCAGTTGGTATGCTCACATACCAACCTTTCTTCTACAAACTCTATCTCCCGGCGCAGCATGGCCATAGCGTTGCTCTTGCGCAAGTAAATTTCAATTTCCACAAACCATATAAAAACTCACCTTATCGTTCCTTTCAAGCGGAGCAGAGAAGTGCTCAGACCGTCTTGAGCACACTTCTCACGTTCTCTTCTGCGACACAAAACCCTCTGACATTATATTTTATATATATATATATATATATATATATATATATATATATATATATATATATATATATATATATATATATATATATATATATATATATATATATATATATATATATATATATATATATATATATATATATATATATATATATATATATATATATATATATATATATATATATATATATATATATATATATATATATATATATATATATATATATATATATATATATATATATATATATATATATATATATATATATATATATATATATATATATATATATATATATATATATATATATATATATATATGTATAGAGAGAGAGAGGAGAGAGAAGAGAGAGAGAGAAAACTTCAAGGAAACATGCATTTCTCAAAAAGTTAGTCTCAAATAAGTTACTTCTCCGTAATCACAAATAAACTTTAATGTCCCCTGAGAGGGGACATCCGAGTGATATGCTAGAATTACGATGTCTCCTGATAGGGGACAGCGGAGTGCTAAGGGTTAATACAACCATATACGTCTCGTAATTTTGAGCATCTAGAGCAGCGTTCGCCACTAACTTATAGAGACGAGCCGCATCACTTATGTTGGAACTTTCCACGGGTCGCAGATTTATACCGAATACGCCAATAAATATATTGCTTTACTACATACGTTCGATGTCAGAAATGTGATAATTACTAAAGATTCAATAATATAAAAGAATTTTGAAAACTGAAACAAAAATTTAACTTTTTTATATTAATAAAATAACAATTGATATTTGATTCTTGTTTAAAATAATAAAAAAATTAATTTTCTTTACATCGTAAATCAAAGTCATAAAAAAAGTTAATCTTTAGGGACAATATTACAATGCGACTTGACATAAACTCTTAATCAATAAAGATATTTAAACCATACCTCCTAAATCTTCTATTTTAATCGTTGTTAAATGTGAGACGATGACGGCCGCTCCGCTTTTCACTATCTACTTTGCGTTTAAAATTAGTCTTCGACGCCATTATTGCACTGGAGTCAGAGAGATCGCGATACTTCTTTTCACGTAAAAACAACAGAGACCAGTATGCATTAAAACCCCCAAATCCTGCACAGCACATTCAGAAAAGCAGCAATTGAATTGTGCCATTCACGAATCGAAGGGGTAGGGTATCATAAGTACAAAACTAAGCAATGCGAAAGAATGCGTCATTGGTAATAATTCAAACTATTGCTTTTTTTTATTTTTTATGGCAGTCTCAGAAAAAAAAAAGGATTTTTCAGACTTACTGACGCGGGCCACTTAATGGAATACGCGATTTTTGGTAGTAAACACATACTATTGTAGAGAAATTAAAATTATTTCCGAAAATTTTGATTTTGCTCTTCAGTACTGCCGGTGGACCGGAAAAGAAACGGTCGCGGGCCGGATCCGGCCCGCGGGACGCCTAGTGGCTGACCCTGATCTAAAAGAATACAAGATCGAAATCTTCTAGCGTAAACTCTTCTCTCCGACCCCACCACATCAACGAAAGTATATTGAGACCACGACAGATTTACTGTGCACCAGCCCTTATTAGGTACTAACCGATCTTTGACGGTCGTCGAAGATCGAACCGAACAATCCTCCAATCATGAGCTCGATACTCTAACCACCAAAATAGCGAGGTCTATTATTACATTGAGAAAGTTAATAGAAAGTTAGAAGTTTTAATGATGCCAATTGGCATTACTTTTCTTGAAAGTGTAATGCTCGTACGATATCCCTGCCAGATGTCATATCAAAACATAATAGGTATTGCTTACGGGTTCAATGTAATATATAACTGGCAATGGGCGTTGTTTATGAATTATGTTTATGCGTGGGAAAACATTTATCACCATATTGGTTAACAGTGCGTTACACTCTAAAAGATAACTAGATTTTATATTCCCTCGTTCCAGGTTACGTAATATAAACACTTCCACTTTTAATGCTGTTTTCGCTTACTATTATGATTTAAATTTTTGCATTAAGTTAAACAATGGTATTTGCACTTTGCTCTGTTTAACGCAGATATGTTTGATATTATGCATTGCATTTATAACTGTCACATTCTAAAGTAGATTTCAATAATATTTATATGGATAATACAGTATTATTATATTTGCAGATATCAAATATTTAATCTGTAACTAGATGTAAATTAATGACCCAGTCAACTTAATAATATATTCCTATTATAATGTTATTATACATAGTACCAACTGTAAAACATTTTCTTATGAAACATTCTAATAATTAAAGAAATTTTTAACAAGATCTAATAGTAATTTTTATTATTTTTAATAGATCTATAAGACATCCCAAATAGGACGACAGATGAAACAAAGGATATATTTGATTTTCTTTTTCTCATAAATTTTTTAATTAATCTGAAAGGAAATACTTATAAGCTGTTTTGAAAATTTCATTAGATAATATTTTATCAAAGAAAACCATTTAACTTTTGTTATGGAATAGCGATTTAAAGTAAAATGTGAAATTATCAAATATTTTTAAATACTCCCCCAACCTACATTGCAATAAAAGAAAAATATTAAAAATCACTTAAAAGGTACTGTAGCATTGCAATTTTATTATTGAAATAGATCAAATTTATTATTAAAATCCATCAATTTATTATTAAAATCCATCAATTTATTATTAAAATAGGTTACTATTATTGTGAAAAATAAATCAGTTTATCATTAAAATAGACGAAGTTTATATGATATTAAAAAAATAGTCTATAAAACATCCTTCAGAATTTGTAACGAAATAAGTTTCACTGTTTGCTTTTCCATTTTCATTCGGTAAGAGCGCGTATAAGTTTTAAGATTTGTATTTTTAAAATTACTGCTCAGTGAGTAGGTATTCGATTAAGTGAAGAAAATTCAAATTCAAATACAAAGTGGAGGATACTTTTCAGACACAGAATAATGAACAAAAATTCTCATACAATTTCAATTCAACGTATTATAAATTAATTTATAATTGAAAAAAAAAAATTTTATCCCTTAAGCCTAAAATTATAGTAGGGAAAACATAAATTTAAAGGTGAAAGTCACTAAATATTGACCAGTAGCTGGGATTTATTACTGCTTAACTTTCATAGTTTCATAAGTCAATACGCCATCCTCTATTCAAAAGCAAATTTTTCGTAACAGTGAAAAAATTTAAAATTCAAATACAAAGTGGAGGATAGTTTCCAGACCCAAAATATTGAACAAAAATTCAATTCAATGTATTATAAATTTTTTAATATTTGAAAAAAATATTAAAATTTTTTATCCCTTTTAAGCCTAAAGTTACAGTAAGGAAAACATAAAAATTTAAAGGTGAAAGTCACTAAATTTCAAAAAGTTGCTAGGACTTATTACTGCTTAACTTTCACAGTTTCACAAGTCAAGCCTCCGAGAGCCATCCTCTATTCAATGGCGCATCTTTTGTAACAGTGAACAAATTAAAAATTAAAATACAAAGTGGAGGATAGTTTCCAGACACAGAATAATGAACAAAAATTAAAATACAATTTCAATTCAATGTATTATAAATTTATTTATAATTGAAAA